>ML792121.1:166332-188704 GCA_009831015.1 Picea engelmannii | reverse complement strand
ATATATATATATATTTCATAATTTTGGAATTCAAAATAGCAATTTTTGTCTCATATATATTTGATTTCTCATAATTTCTCATAATTGATGCTAAAAAATGGCAAAGTTAACTTGTTATGAAGTAATGTTTTGTATAAATGTGATTATAATATATATATTTCATAATTTTGGAATTCAAAATAACAATTTTTGTCTCATATTCAATTTCTCATAACTGATGGTAAAAAAATGACAAAGTTAACTTGTTATGATCTAATGTTTTGTACAAAGCTAATTTTTCCCATGTATTAATTTAAATGTTTCATTTTATGTTTACTGTGTACTTTCAAAAATATGAAAAATAGATGATTTTATTGTCAAATCATGTTTATTCTTCTTTTTACAATGCATTTTAAACTAAGCATCAAAGTCTTAAATACTTTTCTGCTATGTATTAATTTAAATGTTTGATTTTATGTTCACTGTATATTGTCAAAAATATGATTATACCATTCAAAAGGTGGAATGAAAAAGTTAACTAGTAATGAAATAATGTTTTGTGTATTCGTTTTTTTACAATGCATTTTTTTTTTTTTGTAAGTAAGAGATTTTATATATAAAGGGCCTTCAAAAAACCAGACCAGAGATACAAAAACTTGAAAACAACCGCACTGTAATTACTAAACTGCCCCAATAGAGGGGAAACCAGTTCATCCAGCCAGGTAAGTATAGCATTTGATAGTCTAATAGTCTTATAAAATAGAACTAAGTTGACTAAGCTACAACTAAGAGAAGAAACTATTAAAGAGAAAGAGGAAAGAAACCATGTGGGGTCATACACTTGGCGAGTAACCTGGCCAGGTGGCTATAATGGTTGCGTACCAAGGATCCTCTTCAATGGGTGTCCCTTTGCCTTCCAAATACATGTCAGCATCCACGTTGCTCTCGTCCCTGTTGGCAGCTGACAGGGCATCTCCAGGCGAACTGTACACATGCTGGCCTGTAGCTATCATAGCCTCTGTGTCCTCATGCTTGACCTTTTCCACAATGACCTCTGCTGAACATTGTTGCTGAGCATTCCTGTCGTCACTCTCTACATGGGGTTCCTCTACTGAAGTCGCACCTTCTGGAGTGGAGGGGAAAGCATCCTAGAAGGTGGATAAAATCAGAAGGAGGGTTGAGATCTTTCCATCCATAATCTGCAGTCGGAATTGGAGGTCCTCCATTCCTTGATGGAGTTTGAAGACTAGACCATAGAGAATGGTTAAAATTTCTTTCAACTGTGAATCAGGGATGGAGTCGGTAGACGTGTACGCGTTGTTTCGGGCACTTTGAAAAAGAGGTGGTACCCTCATGGGAGGCTATGAGGAGAAAGATACCAGTGCAAGGGAAGATTCGCTAGTTATAGAGTTCGGTGGGATGGCAAGAAATAGCAAAAAAAATCCTGGCGAGTTGTTAGTAATGACTAAGCATTCGAACTGGGAGGCAGGCAGGGTGGAGGAGGTGAGAGGTGCCAGCTCGGGCTGCAAAGCCGGCGAGGAGATCATGGAGGGAGAACCAGGGGGAGAAACAGAGGCTCAGGGCTGAGGAGGATGCCATGGAGAGCCTCTTCGCGGCCTTCCTCTTTGACACAGCATAATGTTCTTCATTTCAAAGTAGATAATGGCTAAGTGCTCCAGGCAAATGCAGAGAGCCTAGAGAGAGCCAAGGGTTGTGAGCACCATGAAAGTCCATGTTAATCCAGGCCAGGGTAGCGGAGGGATGTGGGAGTCGGTCCTTGAACAAGGATGAGAAACATTTGCAGACGAAAAATTCATAGATGATCCGTTGGATCTTTTAATGACTATGGTTGAGTTTTAATTTTGCATGCATTAATTATCCAATTGAGAAGCTTAATGAAAGAATGAGGAAAGAAGAGGAATTATGACAGACATATACACATATGAAGATCTGAAATGAATTAATAAACAACAATCCATAACGCGAGAATTGATAACGGAGTTCGGCACAACTTTGCCTACGTCTCTGGGCCTTTGTCTCTGTGGGGGAGGCTTCTTTATTTCTGTTCAAAATCTCAAAAGTACATTGCAAAAATTCCAATTGGATACAAGACTGATCTGGCCATGTTCTTCCATATCTCTAGAACCCTGCAAAGAAAATGGCATGCAAAACGGATGTCCGGAGCTCCCAGAAATGGCCTGCAAGCGTCTCCTCCTCAATAGCTTCCATGCATAAAAATGGCTTTGGCTTGGCTTCCCTTCAACATAAATATGATTTTTACTATCTTCCATGGCCTCAAATAACCCTGGTTTATATAGATCTAAAGTTGATTATCCATCTCCAACTTCCTCCCAAAATTTGGGCTCCAAAAATGCCCAATATCTCCCCAAAATGGAGAAAATCAATTAAAAAAGGAATAAAATCAATGGAAATCCCAAAATATATAACAAAAAAACCATTCGAATATAAATTTATGGGTGCAGCCCCTTTGGCACGTGCTCCTGGCCATATGCAAGGCAACCATGTGGCTAAGTGCTAGCCCCTCGGGCTATGCGCTGGCCCCTTTCCTCGCGCTCCAGCTCCTGGTCTTTGGTTGTGGTTCATAGGATCTCAGGATAACAACTAACCCACACGCCCAAAAGGTGGCTATAGCCCTGGTCCTGTGGGATCCCCCCAGGATCCGAGGGCTAAGCCCTATCCATACTCCCGTCGAATCTCGTGTCGTGGTCATGTGTAATGTTTATTGGACCGTGGGCTGGGGTTAAGCCCCGACCCTTTCCCCCACCGACAAAACCTTATCCCACACTAAAATACATTTTTTAACATATACATAACAAGAACCAACGTGGCCCGGGTGGTTAGCCCAGTCCTGCTAGTCCGTTTCCCCGGAGAATAGGTCGGGGGTTCGACCCTGGTGAAACCATATAACTTTTATACAACCACAAAAACCAACCACAGGGTGCCACGTGGTAGCCCATGACTGGGCCACGTGGCACCTTAACAACCAACATAATAATGCCAAGTGTTGAATGCTAGATGGTCCACGTCACCTTCCATGTACTCTGTCCAGTCACTGCCCTGTCAGTTGCTGACGTCATCCCGTGTCACGTGTCACCCATAGATTGGTCCAGCTGTCTACCCATATGCCACATCAGCTATCCATGTGTTGCTTCCAGGGGTTTCCATGTCACCTGTATAGCCATAGGGCTTGTACAGTCAGCATACCATGTGGAAATGTACGGATTGTACGGACTGTACAGTCATCCCCTTTTTTTGCCTGTTTGGGTTTTCGGACAGAATGAGATATATTTCGCATACGGAGCCCGTTTGATGAAGTAAATATATGGCCGAAATTAGGAAGACGAGACGAACGCAATGGCGATGGTTTTGTCAGATACTGAGTACTTTCATTTTTGAGCATTTTTAAGCCCTGTCAGGCTTCTGGATCCGATTCTGGATCACACCTCCCCACAAAAAGGCCTTTTGGTCCGCAAAAGGTTATTGACCAGTCAACAAGCTCGGGATAGGCCACCCGACTTGTCGTCTATCTCTGAACTCTTTCCTATGCACCTGTCTCATCAAGATCAACTGTAACACAATCATTACAACTGACAGTATATTGTTAGCCATTTGAACCCTATTACATCTTACTGAAGCCACTATCATCCATGTAGAAAACATTACTAATGAAAGTATCAAGAAGATGACTGCAAATGAGCTGATATACTTGAGATATTTGCACGACATGAGATTATCTTGAAGCAACTTAAGATTGATTTTCCATTCAACAATCATTTCTTGTTCTTTCTTAAGATCAATTACTTCATTTGAAACAATTATTGGTTTGTTGCTTGCTTGCACTTCCTTATTTAATTGTTCCATTGTTTGAAGTGTTTTATTTGCTTTAACATGATGAGCATGAACCACATAATCTTGACCTGCTTTAGTGAATTGATATTGATTCTTTGTCCTATAGAATATTGCCTTACGATCATATAAATATGGACTACCTAAGACCATTCCACATTCTCTTAACGACACTACATCACATGTTACTTCGTCCACATACTTAGATGAAATTGCAAATTTGATTGTGCACTGCTTTGTTATGTGCATTTGATTATGATTGCTTATCCATTTAAGTGTGTAAGGCTTATGATGTAGTTGTGTTTTTAATCCCATTTTCTTAACCAATTCTTATGAGATTATATTATCTTGAGATCCACTGTCGATTAATGTGTCTATCTTAGTGTGTCGCATGATTACCCTTATATGAAACAAGTTGTTTCTACAATCAATGTCTTCACCAAATTTACCTGTCATACCAACCAATGATATCTTTGACTCATCACCTGAATCCGATCCCAACTCTGTGTATTTTGATGTCATTTCCACTGTTTGCGTTCCCTTCTTTTCCTTGAATCACTTTGGCCTCTTCTCAGGATGAAACTGCCAACATTTTTCCTCATCATGTCCCTCTTTCTTGCAATGCTTGCAAGAGGGATTTCCTTCTTTTCTTGTCATTGCATTTGCATTCTTTCCATGCCTTTTGCTCTTGTCCTCTTTCCTTGAAGACGATGATTCCCCTAACACACCTGCTTTCCCTGCTTCAATATATGTAGCTTGAACACAAACCTCATCAAGGTTAGTGGGTCCAAAAATGAAAACAGTGTTTCTAATATGCGCAGGTAAACCTACTATATACTTTATAAGATTTTCTTGTGTTTGCAAAGGGATGTCTAACATTAATGCCATTTCTCGAAATCCATTGGTGTATTCTTGGACTGTTTGTCCTTTTCTTATTTTTAAATATTTCCATTCGATTAATTATTTTTCTTTATAACCCAAAGGATAGAATTGTTTCCTAAGTGCCAAAATGAAACTCTTCCATGATGGAAATACATTACCCACATGTTGTGTTCCCTTTTGCAGCTTGCTTTGCCACCAAATGAGAGATGTACCTGCAAGTCTCAAAGATGCCAACTTAATTTGTGTGGCCTCATCCTTGATCTGTTGCACACTGCAGTATACCTCCATCTTCCTAATCCAATTGTCAAGTTTTTCTTCATTTACTTCACCATAATATATGGGCAACTCAAATTTTACATCAAGTTTTAACAATGGCATTTCATTCTTATTCTTATAAACATTTTTCTTTCCATTAGATTTAGAACTTGAACTTGAAGAAGAAGGAGAAGAAGGAGGTGTTGATGGAGGTGAAGGAGGAATATGATGATGGTCCTCTTCCTCTTCACTTTTTCCCTTTGAAGATTCACCCAAAACTGGTCTTTTTCGTTCCAGGTAATCCTCGTACAAAACTTTCACCATCTCCGACATAGCAAGGAATGTTTTCCAGAACTCTTTCTCATCTTGAGAAATCCCTTCTTCCGATGCCATATTCTTGCTGTGAGAAGCTCTTTTTCTCAATCCAATTAATAGATTCTCTGCAACAAGCTTGTCTTCAACACACTGTAGCTTTTCCCTGGTTAACATGCAAAACTCAAATCCAAAGGTCAACTAGCTCTGATACCACTTGATCCGTCGGATCTTTTAATGACTATGGTTGAGTTTTAATTTTGCATGTGTTAATTATCCAATTGAGAAGATTAATGAAAGAATGAGGAAAGAAGAGGAATTATGACAGCCATATACACATATGCAGATCTGAAATGAAGTAATAAACAACAATCCATAACGCGAGAATTGATAACGGAGTTCGGCACAACTTTGCCTACGTCTCCGGGCCTTTGTCTCTATGGGGGAGGCTTCTTTATTTCTGTTCAAAATATCAAAAGTACATTGCAGTAGTGCCAATTGGCTAAAATACTGATCTATTCATGTTCTTCCAGATCTCTAAAACCCTGCAAAGAAAATGGCACGCAAAACGGATGTTCGGAGCTCCCAAAAATGGCCCGCAAGTGTCTACTCCTCAATAGCTTCCCTGCATAAAAATGGATTTGGCTTGACTTCCCTTCAGCATAAATCTACTTTTTACTGTCTTCCATGGCCTCAAACATGCCTGGTTTATATAGATCTAAAGTTGGTTATCCATCTCCAACTTTCTCCCAAAATTTGGGCTCCAAAAATGCCCAATATCTCCTAAAAATGGAGAAAATCATTTAAAAAAGGCATAAAATCAATGGAAATCCCAAACTATATAACAAAAAAACCATTTGCATATAAATTTATCGGTGCAGCCCCTCTGGCGCATGCTCCTGGCCATATGGGAGGCGGCCATGTGGTCGAGCGCTAGCCCCTCAGGCTATGTGTTGGCCCCTTTCCTCGCGCTCCAGCTCCTCGTCTTCAGTGGTGGTTCATAGGATCTTGGGCTAACAACTAACCCGCACACCCAAAAGGTGGCTATAGCCCTGGTCCTATGGGATCCACCCAGGATATAAGGGCTAAGACCTATCGATAATCCTTTCGAAGCCTGTGTCATGGTCATGTGTAATGTTTATTGGACCGTGGGCTGGGATTAAGCCCTGACCCTTTCGCCCGCCAACGAAAGCTTAACCCAAACTCAAATACATTTTTTAACATATACATAACAAGAACCAATGTGGCTCGGGTGGTTAGCCTGCTCCTGCCAGTCCGTTTCCCCGGAGAATAGGTCGGGGTTTTGACCCCGGTGAAACCATATAACTTTTATACAACCACGACAACCAACCATAGGGTGCCACGTGGCAGCCCATGACTGGGCCACATGGCACCTCAACAACCAATAGAATAATTCTAAGTGTCGAATGTTGGATGGTCCACGTCACCTACCACGTATCTTGTCCAGTCACTGCCCTGTCAGCTGCTGACGTCATCCCGTGCCACATGTCACCCTTACAGTGGTGACACATGTCACCCATAGATTGGTCCAGCTGTCTGCCTGTATGCCACATCAGCCTGCCATGTGTCACCTCTAGGGGTTGCCAGATCACCTATATGGTCATACAGCCTATATAGTCAGCATGCCACATGGCACTGTATAGAATGTACAGTCATCCCCTTTTTTTGCCTGTTTGGGTTTTCAGACAGAACGTGATATCTTTCGCATACGGAGCCCGTTTGACGAAGTAAATATATGGCCAGAATTAGGAATATGAGACAGACGCAATGGTGCTAGTTTCATCAGATTCTGACCACTTTCATTTTTTATCATTTTTAAGCCCTGTTAGGATTTTGGATCCGATTATGGATCAATAGAGAAGTTCGTAATGAGGGTTGGGTGCACCAGAGTTAATGGTGATGTAGCGACGTGAAGTTGAATTAATGCAGGGTCGAGGCGATGGTTGTTGTCACGAGCTCATCACATGGCTCCCTTCCTTGTTGGCCTGACCACTCTCCCTCTTCGCGCCATTTGTCTCGCACTAACACCCCATCCGGGGGTTTGTCCACTTCCACAGCTTTGCGGATGCATTGCTGGAGAATAGGGTGATCAGGGTTGAGGGAAATTTTGCAAAGGAGTTCTGGTCTGTCCCAGTTGGTCCCCATATTAGCCAGCTCATCCGCAACTTGATTCGCCTTTCTCCTGATATGAACATGTATAACGACCTGATTAGGTTGCAGCAGATCCGTGATAGTCTTTAGCCCATGTGAGAGTCTCCAACTAGGTGATATTCTTTCCGGGTTTGCTCCATTTAAAATTCTGCTGAAGAGATTGATGATGATTTGAAAATCTCCTTCTACAATCAGCTTGTTGAAGTTGTGCACGATGGCTAATTGAAGTCCTCTAATGAGCCCCCAAAGTTCCTCTGCATTGTTCGTGGTATGACCAAGGGAGCCTGCGTTAATGAGAATGATGTGTCCATGGTGGTTGTGGAAAACTACTCCGTAACCTGCTTCTCCTCGATTGCCTTTAGAGGCTCTGTCAAAGTTGAGCTTGATGAAGTCGACTAGGGGGGTTGACCAAGAGGAGGGGCTAGTGGGAGGGGGGGGAGAAGAAGAGGGGGAAAGTGGGTGATGAATTGGGGAGGGCTTCCAGTACTGAAGGATCAGGAGTTCTAAGGGTTTGTTGATCAAATTTTTTTCAGACCAAAGCTGAAGGTTGAGAGTTTCCAGAATATTGAGGCGACATTGGTTCCAACAATGGTGCCACGGGAGGGAAACATTCCTGAAAAGCCTTCTATTTCTTTCCTTCCATACCTGCCAAAGAATGAATCCATGAAGTAATTTCCATATACTATTTAGGAGGGAAGATTGGAACACTTGGTCCCTCCAATCCGTAATCGTATCAATGATGTTGTCTCTTTTGCGATCTGAGGTACGCATAATAAGCGCACATTGATCCCATATTTGAGCAGTATAAGGGCAGGAATTGAGGAGGTGATTCATGGTTTCATCTTCCTCTCCACAAAGCATATAGATAGACGGCCCAACAAAACCTATTTTTGAGAGGTTATCCCAGGTGAGAATGCTCGAATGGGTGACGAGCCAAAGGAAGAAGGTGATTTTAGGCCAATGTTTAAAATTTCAAATTTTGCTCCATACTTTCCTTGTGGGTGGAGGGTCTGATTGATTTTTGAGGTGATAGGCCTCTCGTATGCTATAGGTGCCTCGTGGAAAATATCCCCATCGAAGGATATCCTCTCTTGTGAGATTGGGGATTTTCCTTTTAGACATTTCATCCTGCCAGGGTCTCAGATCCACGTGCGCTTCCAGGTTCAGGCATTCCCTGTTTAGGTGCCAGTGCCACCAGGTGTCTTCTGGGTATTGTCTTTCCAGTAATCAGCTACTTTTTTCATGCCCGCATGTGTAGCTTGGGTGTTGATATGCTCAGCCCAATCCTTGTTGTACAAAATTGGCCATTGCTACCAAGAATCTTTCCAGAAGAGGGTTGTTTTCCCATTTCAAATTTCCCAAAAAGCATGTTGGGTAACTAGATGTCTATTCTGCTTAGCCATTGCCCAGATTAAGGATCCTGGGTTGTCCCCATTCCATCATATTAAGTTATTTTCCACCACATTTGGTGCATATTTCTTCCTCCAGAGCCTTGCCTAGAGATCCTTGGGATTTTTTAGCCATTGCCACCATATCTTGGTGCTAAGGACTTTATTCATGATAAAGGGGTCTCGTAATCCAAGGCCTCCTTATGATTTGGGTTGGCAGAGTTTGTCCCAGCTGATCAACGTTATTTTCTTCCCTGTGTTGAGACCTTGCCAGAGGAAGTTCCTCTGTAAGCTTTTTATGGTTGTGAGGACAAACTTTGGAGCAGAAAGCGTCGAGAAGGTGTAGATGGGTAGGGCTTGAAGAACTGCTTGAAGGAGAACGAGACGACTAGGAAGGTTTAGAACTCAGAAGGTCCAGGAAGATAGCCTCTTGGTAAAGGAGGAAAGGAGATGTTCCCAAGAGGAGTTCCTGAGGGCATTATCAATCAGGGGGATGCGAAGGTATTAGGACGGAAGGGAGCTTCTGTTGAAACCTAAGATATCAGAGACATGGCAGTGAATCGAAGGAGTCATATTGAAGAAGAAGATTTGGGATTTATCTTTGTTACAATCCAATCTTGAGGCTTCAGAGAAGGTTTGGAGGATCGAGAGGAGGGAGTTGGCTTCGTGTGCTATTGGGGTACCCATCAAAAGCGTGTCGTCCACAAATTGTCTATGCAAGATAGGGGGGGAGATGCCATGCAAAGGTAGACCTGTCAGTAAGTTGTTTGCAACGACTGCGTGAATAGAGAGGCTAAGACCCTCAGCCATAATGATGAAGAGGAATGGGGAAAGAGGGTCTCCTTGTCTAAATCCTATGGAAGGGGAAAAGGGGCGAGAAGGAACTCCATTGATAAGGATGGAAAAAAAAGATGAGGAGGTCAGATTTAGAATCCAAGTCACCCAGAGCCTATCAAAGCCAAAGGCAAGGAGCATTTCCCGCATGTAGTCCCAACTTATATTATTGATGGCTTTAGAAAAGTCTAGTTTAAGGAGCATACCTGGCATTCTATTCTTATGCAAATAGTGGATCACTTCATGAGCTAGGATGACATTGTCCGGGATTTGTCTACCCTCAACATAGACCGATTTCTCCAGAGAGATAATTGTTGGTAGGATGGGCTTGAGTCTTCGTGCGATCACTTTTGTAAGAAGTTTATAGATGAAGTTGCAGAGGGCTATGGGTCTGAACTACTTAGAATGGTAAGATTGCCCCTCTTTGGGGATGAGGGTGAGGAAAGTTGCATTGAGATCCTGAAGGACTTATCCTGTGGATCGAGAGTCTTCAATAATTTCCCACACCTCTACCCTAATCAATGACCAACAATGGTGGAAAAAATCATTTTTGAAGCCATTGGGGCTAGGTGCCTTGAATTTGGGGGTGTCTTGAAGTGCTTGATCCACCTCCTCAATTGTAATAGGCCGGAGCAGAGATGCGTTTTTCTTCAGAGTGACAAGAGAGGGCACATGATGCGTGACCTTAGCTATGGATTCAGATCTGTCCAGGAATGGTTCCATGAGGAGATCTTTGTAATAGTCTATCAGTGTCATCTCTAGGTCTTCATGGGAATAAATGGGCTCACCATTGGTGGAGGTTATGTGCGTAATTTTATTAGTATGATGTCGGTGAATGACGGTTATGTGAAAGAATTTGGTGTTTCGGTCCCCCTCCTTGAGCCATTGCATGCGTGAGTTTTGTTTCCATAAAATCTCTTCTTGTCCTTTTCTAGACTCTAGCTGTTGATTTACTTTTTCTTCTTGGGTTTTAAGCTCGTCTGTTAACCCTTGCAGTCAGATCTGATTTTGAATCGCACCCATTTGTTCTGACAGTTTCTTTTGGGAGTCGAAGATATTGCCAAAGATTTTGTTATTCCAAAGTTTGAGTATTTGTTTGAGGTTCTTTAGCTTTTGCTGAAATTTGTACATCTTGGAGCCACCGAGGACCTCTGCCTCCCTCCACCAATCCTAGATCTTTGCTTGGAAATCTGGGTGGTTGAGCCAAAACTGTTCAAACTTGAAGTGTTTTTTCCCTAGAGTGGCTGGCACATCCAACCATAGCTGAATGGGCCAGTGATCCGAGCCAGGGACATTCATAATGCTAGCTTCCAGAGCTATTCCTTCCAGCATAAGGGAGTCAAAGATGACGAATCGATCTAGTTTGTAGGAGATTTGGTGTGATCCAATTCTTCTATTTGTCTAGGTATAATTACCATTGATGGCTTCCAGGTCGATGAGGTTGAGGTTGTCTATGAGGCTATTGAAGTCACTGGAGTCCTGATCCAGGCATCTTGATCCCCCTTTTTTTCCCTCCAGACTTTGTATGAGATTGTAATCTCCACCGATAATCCATCTTTTGTGCCTAGTTAGGTTGGATAGGTCTTCCAATTTCCTGAGAAAGGCTTGCTTATCTCTTGGGTTGGTCGGGCCATAGACATTGGTCAGGTGTCCAGGCTTGTTAGAACCAATAAGCCTATAATCTGTAGTGATGGACCACTTGGTAGTGATAAAGTTCTCCATCAGCAATGAGTTGGTGTTCTAGAGGATAGCTAGTCCTCCATCTATACTTGTGTCTATGGTTGAAATTGCTTCCCCTTTCTTCCAACAGTAGGCAAGTAGCCTATCAATATCTTTGGTTGTGCACTTTGTTTCCTATAATAATAATATGTCTGGTTTTTCCACAAAGATCAGATCTCGTAGCATTTTTTGATTGCTACGTCCATTGAGGTCTCTTATATTCCAGGAGATAATATTCACAATGACGGGGGGGTGGGGAGAGGAGGAAAGTTGTCCAAGATAAGGTGGATTTTCCCTGAGTTTACCATGAAGTGGCCTATTTCTTGTATAATCTTGTTCGTAGACTTCCTTCCTCTTTTCTTTTCATCTTTCTAAGTTTTTCTCTAATTCTTTGACTGATTGCCCTATATTCCTAGGCCCTTGCTGGATCGAGCTGTGGATCCAGCGGAGGAGTTAAGGAAGACCTTTTTAACCTTATGTAATTGATCCCTAGGTATGGTGTACAGTTTTTGATGCATGTAGGCATGTTCGAGGTGCTCCAGATCCACCCCAGCTAGTTCTTTCTCTTCTAGCTCCATTTCAGCATCACCATCCTCTATCTCCAGAAAATCTTGCTGGTCCACAGTAGGTTCTAGGGATGGGTGATATGATTCCTTCCCCTGTGATGGTCGTTCTTCCCCTTGGCTCATAGATTGGGGAAGATTATCCGCGTGGAGTTCATTGGGGTTTATGAAGGCTGATGGATTCTCTGATTGATCTTGTAGTATTGCATATTTATTACTAGTGGAAGGATCCTTACTTACTTGGGTTGGCTGCTTTCGTCCTCCTTATCTTCTTTTTCCTACTGGTTGAGCGAAGCCATCCTTGTCTTTGTCGCCTTATGGGTTCCCTTCTTTGTGAGCAACATTGAGGGGGCACTCTTTGAAGAGATGTTTGTTCTCATGACATTTCCTGCATCTGAACGGAATATGTTCGTAGTTGATGGTTTGGGTCCAATCCTTGTCATGGTATTCGAGAATTATGGATCCCGGTAGTGGCTTGGCTATGTTCAGGTAAACACAAATGTGCGCATAAGAGGTATATTGCCTCTTCTTGGTGGCCTCTGAAGACTTAACATATATTCCAATGGTATTACCTATACCAACCAAGACCTCTTCTAGCCAGAATTCCTGGGGGAGAGAGTATAGTATAATCCGTACTGGTGCATGGGAAAAATATTTCTTTTCAGGGATGAACTTCTTGGTCCAGAATCTTAAGAAGAGTCCGGCTGAGTTATAGAAATAAGGCCCTCCATCAAAAATGTGATTGCGGTCCTCGAGGTTGTGCAATATGATTGTGAAGAAACCCTTGGAACCCAGTTGCAGTTCATAGTGTCCTTTTGGCTTCCACCAATATTGTATCCATTTGATCAGATCTCGCTCTGAAGGCCAAAGCCCTAGGAATTTTCCTACTAGGTCATAGTCACTCATATATTTCTTTTTTTCTTCTATGCGTGGTGAGCTAATGATGTATTTTGGGGCCTGTGGCACTTGTGGGATGGATTTTCCTGGCATCCACGGAGTTGATGTTGTATTAGGTGTAGTCGAGTTCTCTGGATCAATATTCATCTCCCGATCCTTGAAGGTTCCTTCTGTCAAAAGTTTTGAGCGCAGATCTGGTGGGGGATCAAAGGTCGGTCATTTTAAACCTTCTCCAGAGCTTCCATTCGCACTGGCCTGGATGTAAGAGGCGTCGTTCGGACCTCCTTCTTTCAGAGACATGATCCCCAGCGGGGCGAGAGTTGTGGCAGTGTGGCTAAAAACCCTAAACCCTAAACCTAGTTGCAGAGCAAGCCATTTTCATCTTCATCCCTTTACAATGCATTTTAAATAAAGCATCAAACTCTTAAAAACTTTTCTGCTATGTATTAATTTAAATGTTTTATTTTATGTTCACTATGTATTATCAAAAAATGATTCTATTGTCAAAAAGTGGCAAAGTTAACTAGTAATAAAATGTTCAAAATGATGTGACAAATTGACAAAAGTGACAAAGTTAGCGATAAAATAAAATGCTAAAAATAAATCTTTAAAATGAAAGACATGATCAATTCTTCTTTAATTTTATCATGTAGTCATTAAAAAAATGTTAAAGTTATAAGAGATATTCACCTACAGGTTCATATACCCTTGAACCTAATGCAATATTATTAAAATAAAATAGAAAAGAATACTATTGAAAAAAGTAAGGCTCAATCGAAACGGTGTTTAAAAATTTTTCATTCTTTATATCACTATATACCACTATCTTACTAATTCAAGTCAATATACTTGGAATAGAATTCACCAAATAGTTTGAGTGTTATAATTATCCAACATTAATAATTGGTTTTACTACATGACATTAAATTTATGTATAAACTTTTATTTTTCTTTACATGAAATTAAATTTCTGTATAAATTAATATGGTAAATATAAAATTCATGTTTTTTTTACAAAGTGATATTGTAAATATAAAATTCGTGTTTTGACTTTGAAAGTCATGGTGAAAACTAAAGAAGAAGGTTATATATTTCCATACACCTTAACAATCAAATGGTTAAGGGAGAATCTCTTCTCCCATAAACAACATAATCTCCTACACAAATATCATGACCTTAAAAATAAATTATTATCATATAAAATAATAACAATCAAATGGTTAAGGGAAAATCTCTTATCCTATAAACAACAAAATCTCCTACACAAATATCACGACCTTAAAAATAAATTATTATCATATAAAATAATTGTGACCTTAAAAATAATAATCAAAGAGTATGGTTGAAAATTATGGGTTTGAAGGGGACAACTCCATAAGACATATATGGGAATGGGTTCAAACATTCTAAAGCAAGTAAACCCCATCGAATGAACTTCATTAAAATATATTTTACTTTTCTTAACATGTCAGCCATTTCCAATCACAAGATGGAATGAGAATTTAATATCATAAAGCTTCCCTATTACTATGCTTTCTTTAAAAAAGATTAGTCTCATCCAAATGTTAGAAGGGGGCATGCTTAGAAGGATATATGATGATGGGTCTATTATTCAGATCAGGTACTTAAAGATGTCTCGTAAATATGACTAGTAGTGAGCATGCCTAAGTTAGGATTAGTTTCATCTCTTGCACCTAAGGATACTTCACTTCTTGAATTGAAAAAATAACTTGTATTATATACAATGCATGTCCCTAAAAGATTAAGTTATCCTCTATCCTATATTAAAGTTAGGGTGCACCCCAAGCGATTCTTGGTTCTTTCACTCTTATACAAATTTAGGTTATAACATACTTGGGCATAAATTTCCAAGTGATTCCCTCATTCATATCCTAATTAGAGTGGAATTCCCCAAGAACATACTTTTGGGTATTAATGGGGGTGTCATAATTTGTAAGTACTTCTCTTACTCTTATTCAAAGAGGGTGCACCACAAATGGTTCTCTTGTTATTATATTAATTCTTGTTTAAATCCCAAGAACATAATTTTAGCACTAACTAAGATGCAAATTCATTAAGTTGTTGTATCACTCATATATATGTAAATTAAGGTGTGCCCCAAGCATGTATTTTACGTCTATACTAGTTAGGGTGAAATTCCCCAATGACATACTTTTGGGTATCGATAGGGGTATAAGTTACCAAATGATTATTTCACTTCCATACAAATTAGTAGTTCCCTAAATCCTATACTAATTAGGTTGTAAGTATTAACAATATACTTTTAGGTACTAATTGGGGTGCAGTTCCCAATTGAGTTTTTTATACATAGTACCCTTTTTATAAATATCATAATTGGAAATATGTTTGAAGATAGTCAAAACAAGTTATCAAAATCCATAATGTACTTTCAATAAAAAATTAAAAATTCTGGAATGTACACATGTGCCAAGTTTGTTTAAAAACAACGTAATGGTATTCCATCTTCAATTATTCGTTCATGATCGACTTCGGACATTTTCCATTTTCTAACTTTTTTCTTAATTTTTTGATTGAACTTTTATTAACTTTATGTGCACTGCACATGCCAAATGACTATATTGTCAACTTGTGACATCTGACTGGTAGTCTTGAAAGAGAACATGAGTATCATTTTGATGGGTTTCTTGAAAAAAATATCCTTTCAATACAATGGATCCTCTTTCATATATAAAACCATTATCATCAAAATCTTCTAATATCCTCATCTTTTGTTCCGTGCATCGCATCAAATAATATTTCACGTTTTCAGTGTTGTCTACAGGTGCAACCATGGAAAAAACATCTCTAGAAAATAATTATTGGACAACAATTAATTCGTGTTAGATTATCACACAAGTATGTATCTACAACTTATTTGGAAAAATTTAAACATAAAAAATTTACCTTCTCTAACAAAATCAGAAACTCTATCGCCATCAACTGACACTATAGTTTCATTTGATTCCATCTCCTCTGATCTTGCAAGTGGAATTTTCCCTTTTACGTTAAGTTCAATATGTCTCCAAGCTTTAACATATTATACATTTTTGTTCTTGCAAATATCTATGGATTCTAAGTCGTCTATGCAAACTGAACAAAAACAAGAGTCATTTCGTCTATCAAATGTAAACCCATTTTGAAAACGCTTTGTTTTAACTGAATGCATTTTTCTTGTCCCAGGTATTGTACTGGTGTCATATGAGATTGATCTATTTACATCTTCAATTCCAACATGCCAAAAATACCTGCACAAGAGAATAACTTGTTAACTTGAAATCTCTCAAGAAAATGATTGAAGATTGAATATAAATTTGAACAAGTTCAAATTTATATATCTTGTGTACATATATGTAACATTTATATATAGACACACCTGCGCACATTCCTTGACAGATTATATTCATGGATTAGCACCATGTTGCACCATTCAACAAATTGTTCAGCGGATTCAAATCGATCGGCATGAGGGTTCAATTGATACCTTTGAAGTGCCCGTTTTATACATGCCCAAGCACCTTCGTGCTCTCCTTTTCCATGACCAGTCTCAAAAAAATTCCAACAATGTGTAATGTTTAATTTTTTATGAAGATGGCATAACCAATAGAATGATCGTGCAGATTTGAACTGACTCGTACACCCTGTTACCCATGATTTTGGTCATCATGATGGTGTATTAATGATGGTGTACTCAGGCTCTTCATAAGAACTTTCTCCTGAGAAAAGTTACTTTCATCTCTTCCCAAAAAACTCATTTTTGAAGAAGGTTCGCAGGATGCTAATATATTAGGGTGCGAGAATGACCCATTCTCGCAAGCTGCCTTAAGCCAGGGTGCGAACTTCTCTCACTGTGTTGAATAGCCAGGGTGCGAACTCACCCTAAAGCATGGAAAAAGATGAATTCTCGATGTTTCTAGAAGGGAATCTTCTAGAAGAATCGATTGGCATTCGAATGATTATCCTTGTACTGGATTCCCTGATATTGTGGGATCATTCTTATCTAAGTAACCATCTCATTCTCTCCTATATATTGAGGGAATTCTCATGGAAAAGGTTAAGCAAGATTCATTGGAGAATTGTGTGAAGGACTTAGCTTGAACAGTAGCTTGGAGACTCTAGCAAGTCTATCAAGAGGTTTTGATCTTCTTCATACAAAGATTGAGCAAGTATGTGTGTTGGAGCCAAGCGCCATCGAAAGGAATATTGCGACATAAAGGCGATCAGGTTGTAATATTTACTTTCAATTAATATGATACAGTTTCATGTCCCTTTACCATAAAGCTATTCTCACTTTATTGTGTAATTCCTTGATCATACACATAAGTGGACAGTTGCATATATTTTGCTATATTCACTTTGGTTGGTTTGTGTTGTCTTGGTCTTGACCTCACGAGAGCACCAGAGCGAAGCGGGAGAAACAGAGACCCTAGGAAGCGATATAAAGGTATGTTACTTGTTCCTTCCTACTAGATAATTCAATGGTCAAAACTTAGGGAAAGAGTCATGTCCTGTCCTATTTTGTTCTAGATCCAGGTGGATATAGGGATATATGTTAGTGTCCTCACATACTGATTAGTCCGATAACAAAATTGGCGACTCTACTGAGAATTATAACCCGTTTTCTTGTGGTTTTTGGTATTTTTCCTTGGCCATTTGTTCTTGCCTTAACCTTCTCCATTCATATCAATCTCTAAGTCTTCAGGATACCCTGATAGACCCTCTAGGTCCAGAGGCCTCTTCAAAGTTTGTGTCATTTTCCAAAAATTTGATTAGTGTCAGACATTCTCGCACTGCACTCCACAACAGCTTGCGAGAATCTATAGAGTTCGCACCCTGTCTTTAGGTTCAGTGCGAGGTTCTTGCACTCTGCTCAATGGCCACCTGCGAGAATCACTAATTCTCGCACTGTGTAATATTGCCAGCCTGCGAACTCATTTTTTCAAACTTTTTGATTTGAGTTTTGGCATCTTCAACTACCGAGATCAGTCTAGGTGCCTCATACGAGTTTCTTGGACCATTGATTGATGTTCTTCTTGTCTTCTTTTTCGTGCATGAATAGTTTTAGGATTTCAAAGGCTCTTCTTGTCACTTTTGTCTTGACTTTCGTTTCTTGACTTTTCTTGGCATAAACATACTCTCTGATTTCAGAATCTGAGTGTGCTTGTTTGGTTAAGGACCGAAAATCGGTTGAAAGTTGATTTTCTTGGTCTTTATCATTTTCTTATTGTTTGAAATATCACTTTTCTTATGCGATTGAAAAGACTAGATTAGTTTGCTTCTTATTTTTGTTTTCATTGAAAGAGTGGTTTGGGTTTTTATCATTGCTTGTTCATTTGTTTTTGATTTTATGTACTCTCACTATCATAGTGTGGGTCCTTTTTGAAAAGTGAACAAAGTTTTTCTTTCAAAAAATCATTTTCGTTTCGAAAACATTGAAAATCAATTGTTGAAATTATTGAAAAAGAAACAATAGAGAATTTTTATTGATGTGTGATTTGTTGCATTTTCATTTTAAAGGAAATTGTGTTTTGTAGTTCAAAGTTTGATACGGAAAAACTTCTCTCTCCCTCCCATACATAGGATTCATTGAATGAAAATCGATATATTTTTCATTCTCATCCATGCAACATTGGGTCAGAGTCATATAACATAAGTTTCATCTATGTTTCCTTTGAGTAAACAACAACTCTTAATAACACTACGCAATTGTAAAATTTATCTAGTAACTCTTTTCTAGGGCTCTATTACACCAACATTTAGCTAGGCTAGAGCTTTGGAGTAGGAAGAGAGATACACTCTTAAAAGCACAAAACACACATAGCATCTTGTGTTAGGGAGTATTAAATTCCATTTGTAACATCTTGTCCCGGGAATCCCTTCTCTCATAAGGGTCAAACACGAGGTCAAATTGATATTGACAGAGTTACTCACCCTGCTTTGTTGACATCAGTGTAGAGATTGCACATATTACGGGGATCACTCAGAGGTATACCCACAATGATAAGTGGAAGCCTTTTGAGTTGATTTCAGGATAGATACCCTGCCCTTGCGTGTGGATTGGACTATCGACTGTCCCCTTAGGATTTATTGTTGTTGGTGGTAACCTTAGTGGCCTATATTTCTAGGTTCTTACACGAGGTGACTGTGAAGGGGGAAGTCTTCACGGTACCTGGAATTGACGTTGACCAAACTCACTCGGGCTCCTTGGAGGGTATACCCATGATTATGTGTGGGATCTTTTACCAGGGTGTAAGTCCGTTAAGCAGGTCGTTAGCATAACTTTTCCACCCTAGCCCAGCCCCTTCTCGTCTCGTTGTTGAGACGTTGGATTTCATCACCAACTAGTGAATTTGGAATTAGAAGGACTTGTTTTCTTGGTGTTGCTTCCTAGATTTTGTTTACTAGCACGTGTTGTTTGTTTCTCAAAGTTGACCATAAGATTTTATTCGTGAAGTTTGTCACTCATTTACAATAGCTCCTCCACGTCATTCATGTAGAATGCAGGGTTTATCTCAAGAGCATCTGGAAGGTTCTCAACCCTTGCCTACAAGTACACCTAAGGGCTCTCCTCGGCAAAGTGAAGTCACAGTCGTTACCACACCACAAGTGGAATGCACTGACTCTCTAGAGCATTTCCAAATTACTAATACGCAAGAGGACTTTTGACTTCACCCTGATTCTGAGTGACCATTTATGCAAATGAATTCTTCTGGAGAATTAGTTGTTACGTCTTTTAGATCACCAGTTGGATCCTTTCCAGGTATAGAAGGCCAAGATCTTTTTTGGTCTACATGTGTTTTCTGACGGGACCTTTTTGGTCCAGGTTCCCCTGTGATTTCCGAAATCAACCCACCTGTGATTTCCAAAATCTTTAGTCCAGAGACAATACCGTTGACTACCGCTTATCACTTTATCGTCCCTGCCGAAATGGCCCATCTCACGGATACTATGAATGTTCCAACCAGGTTTACTGCGGTTAGTCTTGCTCCTCTCAACACACCGCGAACGCCTGACGTCACTCCAACACTACCACCCGGATACCATGCGTTGAATGCTTCCATTCACACTCCTACGCAAAACCCATTCGGCTCTCCTGGTGGTCCTTCTTATTTAGGGCACTCTCTTCCCAGTTTTATTCCAACACTCCCTCAATTTCCTTTTGGAGGACTTTCTTCGTCTTCTACTAGAAGTCTTTATCCTAGTGGCACTACTCCATCATTCACACCAAATTACCAGATTCTTGTCGGTGGACGATTTCACCAAGGTGGTATGAATCAACCCCCTCTCAGTGGGCAAATTCCTTTTGGGACGCAAATCCCAATTGGAACACAACCACCAATTGGCACACTTCCCCCAATTGGAACACCACCTTCGATGGGAGGACTGACCCCACCTTATGGGAAAAACATA
This sequence comes from Picea engelmannii, assembly GCA_009831015.1. NCBI lineage: Eukaryota > Viridiplantae > Streptophyta > Pinopsida > Pinales > Pinaceae > Picea > Picea engelmannii. The sequence goes on along the minus strand of ML792121.1, from coordinate 168,408 downwards.
CCTCCATCCTTGGCCCAGTATTGGAATCAATTGATACAACATCCTCCTCAATCGATTGGGGGGCAACAGTTTCCAGCTGTGTCTATAATACCCCCTAGTGTGGGTCAACCATATCTAGGTTCATTCAATCCCATTTGGGGGATGAATGCTCAAACTCAATCCCCTGTTCCAGGGTACAATCGTATGAGCTACTATCCTCTTCAACCACCCCCGAATCTGCCTGGGTCTTCACATTATATGCAGTCTGCTTATGGTTCTGCTAGCTTGTCGACAGGGCTTCCTCCCCAAAGCCACCAGTACCTGCAGGTGAATCGACAGTTACCCTTCATCGCCACTTTGGATCTTCCAGATTTGTTAAGGATTTTAAATGATCCAATTCGTCACTCTCCCCAATGGCCTTCTATACCTGCCAAGCTACCATCAGACATTCCCAAATTCAATGGCAAATCGGGAGAGGACCCAAACACTCACATTATGACTTTTCACTTATGTTTTTCGTCCAACTCATTGATGGATGACTCTATTCGTTTACATCTTTTTCAACGAACCCTCACAGGTTCTACTGTGAAGTGGTATATTGAATTGCCACAAGGCTTCTTCTCTGACTTCAGCACCCTAGCTATGGATTTCCTCACACAATACCAGTTACCGATTCGTTATGACATGGGAACTGAGATTTTGACTTCTTTCAACTAGAAAAAGGCCACTGATATATCCAATCACATTCATGAGTGGCGACAACGACGACGTCTTATTAAGCTCGAACTCCCCGATCAGTTGTTGGAAAAATGGTTCACCAAATCATTTGTGAATGAAATCGGTCATGACATTTCCATGGGTGGCGTGGTCACAGAAGAACATGCTATAAGTCGTGCTCAATATCTTGACCTCATTTACTCGCAAACAGGTACCCTTTACGATTTACTACCTGATTTACCTCGTCCTTCCACTTCCACAACTTCAACTACTCCAGCTGCTTCACATGCAGCTGACGGTGTGATTGGCACTTTCCAGGCCCAACCACATTCTTCCTCAAGCACAAACCCCAAACCTGCTTCTTCTAATGTTCAAAATGCTTCGTCTCCTACCCCTCCCACTGGCAAGACTTCTGAGGTAAATGCAGTTCAATCTACCCCAGCCGGTAAAAACAAATCTAAAAAAGGGAGAGGTAAGAATAAGGAGGGAAAAAATAATTCTCAAGCAAAGAAAACCAAAACTACCCCTGTTTATGATCGGGATAAGCGCAAACCTCGATACCCTTTCCTTATCTGTGGTGATGATCACTACATGAAGGATTGTCCACGATGCGTCGAGATCACTAAGTTCCTTCAAGGAGCTCCAAAACCACTTGCACCATCCCTTTTGTCCCAACCCTTCCCGTCTCAACAATAGTCTCAGTTGGTCATTCATGACCAACCCTCCTCTTCTACTACATCATATGTTTTGATGTGTACTGGCGATTCAAAGCAGATCAATGTTGCACTCACTACTCGAGCCAAAGATTATTCTCCCTCTAAAGAGAAGGTTGATGATCTACCTCCTTCCTTGGTACAACCCTCTCCAATGACTCCACCTACCAACGGTCCTCTTCATCTCGAATGACTGAGCCTCGACACAGTTCTGTGACCCCCCCCAAAAGGAATCGTTTGGAAATCGAATTTCAATCCTCATGCTTGTGCGGCCCAGAACTACAACACTGTTGAAGATCTGGCCCAAGTACCTTCTGCGATGTCAACCCTTGAAGTCTTTCAAAGTTGTCCTATGCAACGGAAGGAACTATTGAAACCTATCGGTGGAATCGAATCGACGGATACGAATTTGATCATCTTTGACTTGGAATATCACATTCCAAGGTTACCCCCTCAACTTGCATTCCAGATCCAAGTGATTGTCTCTGACAAAAATATTTGTCGAACCGTTATCGACGTAGGTGCCTCGACGTGTGTCATGTCTCTTGCTTGCTGGAAATCCATTGGCTCTCCTTCCTTGAATGAATCCCAGAACACTCTTAAAGCCTTCAACGACTCTGGTTTTAAGCCCTACGGCGTCCTTCCTTCGTTGCCCATCATGTTAGAA
>ML792121.1:132160-147927 GCA_009831015.1 Picea engelmannii | reverse complement strand
ATATATAGGAGAAGATTGATTAGTTACTTGGATAGGGAATGATCCCAAGATATCTGGAAAGCCAGTATTTTGCCAACCATTCGAACTCCAACTCACCCTTCTAGAAGATTCTTTCTAGAAGGATCGAGAACTTATTCATTTTTTTCCTTTCGAAACATGTCCGCACTCTAACCATTAACACAGTGCAGAAAGTCCGCAGTCAAGATGAATGCAGAATGCGGAAATTAAGGATTCCCGCAGGAGAGTATATATGCAGCCTGCGAACTATTTTCAAAATATGATTTTGAGAAAATGACAAGTGTAACCTTCTTCAAGAAAAAATTCTTATTGAAGAGTTTGATCTTCTATTATCATGACATAATCATATTATCATCTTGATAACCAAAAATGTCGATAACAACTACCCGGGCAACTCTATGGAGCAGTCGACTCATGGATCCTGACACTCCTACTATATGACGTTGATCGTGTCGTGGAACCTCTTCAAGAGACATGTCTGGAATATCTACGGTCAAACCCTCTAGGTTTTTTTCTACTACTTGATAATCCTTGGCATATTGTGGCATTGGTGCAACCTCTCCTCGTCGCTGAATGGGAGAAGTACCAGGAGGTTGGTAAGGTCCAACATTTCTGTCATAAAAAATGAATTTAGTATTTAGTCTTTGGACGAACATATAAAACAAAAAACATTTGAATATGAAAAATTCACAAAAACATTTAAAAAGGAAAAGAATGTGTGTACTTCTTACCAAGTTCCCCCCACTGAGCATCCTATGGAAGCACTAAGTTCGGATCTCCTTGGAAATCCAACCCAGCATAAGTATAATCGTCAACCATCAACATCTGTGGTTGCATCCAATCGAAGAAAATATCATCATACTTGACGTTTGGTCCAGCTACATGCCGGGCCATGAGCCGACACCATCTCAGCATTCTTGGATCTCTGGGAGCTGGTAAATTCCACTCAACCTGCAACCTTAGTAATGGAACCCTCTCAAGGAAGAAGGACACTAACAAAGATCCATACCCAAATTTCTTTAGGTCGCCTCGTCTGCATTTGGTTAACTTCTTTTTTATACTACGAAGCACAACATCTTCCCAGTTAAAAACCCGAGGTTCAGTACACTCAATAGAATACTGGAAATAAATATGTAAATCCATGTGAGGAGTGGATCTCCCAGCCATCTGAGCTATGGTGAACAATATAGTACGGAGGGTCAAATCCCATACCCCCCAAATAACTACTTTTCCTTTCTTCCTCTCTGCCTCGGGAACATAGTGTAAGCGACAGTACTCACTCATGGGCAGCCCACCACCTCTGCTACCAGTCAGGCTCACATGGTACCCCCACCATGACAGTCCAGTCAAGAAGTAAATGTCCTCAATATCTAAGGACAATGTGTGGACCCCCATGTGAAATACTTGCTGATCGGGATCCCACATATGCACAGGGTACTCTAATAACCTGACTTGGGCTCTCATGCCCGAGATACGAAAGTACTTCAGAAGGCCATAGTTTCTCAAAGCAACAATAGTGGGTGGATGATTTACGACAATAGAATTGTCTTCTTCATGCTCCCTTTTGCGCCATTCAAGAACCATTTTGATGACCAATTACCTGCATAAGAAGCACAAAGAGAGGATTAGCAACTCTATTCATGAATTGGTTCTTTTTTATTGAGTAAATTCTTCAAAAAACTTTTTTTTTTTGCGGTTCTCACAGGTGCCCTTTGGTCACAGTGCGAGAACCTCGCAGGCTGCTGTGGGCTCACCTGTGAGAATCACCCATTCTCGCAAGTCCCGTGTAGCTCACCTACGAGAATGGCTGAGCGCAAGTATAGCTCATGAAATCAACTCAAAAAATGAATTTTAACTAATGAAAATGAAAAATTAAACCATGAAAGAGTAGAAGACAAAGAGCCTACCTCAATGTCCCTGACATCTTGCCTAATGGACACTCATAAATCCCGCAATTTGACGCTGAACTTCTAGGGTAAAAGAGGGGTTTTTGAGCTCAAATAGTGGAAAAGTGAAAATGATATGGTAAAAAGAGTTTTTACTCCTTTATATTTACTTTTACCATGTTATTTGGTTTTTTATGATTATTTATCTATTAAACCCTAATCCCTAATGTCCTTTTGAGTGTAACTTTTGCAGGCGCAATGACTTCGATGTTTATGTACAGGGATGCAGATATATTTTTTCTTTGTCATCGCATGTTTTGATTGTTTTTTATGGTTTTTGTATAAAACCTTGAGCGTGGTCTTTGTTCGTTCTCTCACTCGAAAATACATGAGAACGCGATCAAGCATACTTTTATCACTTTTTTGGGCTCAACAAGGTTATATGAAAAATGAACCCCACTGGAGTCCTCTTTAAGATCTTTTCAGACTCTCTAAACATGAAAAGATAGCCGAGCGACCTTGCTATTTTCACTCTCAATAAAGTATTTGAAGAAAGCATCTCGTGAGCGATAATTTATCTCTTTTTCGGTCTAATCATACTATTTTATGAAAAGGGAACTGAGAGAGTTCTCTTTTAAGTGTTTTTCCAAACTCTATAATCATGAAAAACCTTCGAGTTTTCTATCTTTGGACTCGTTAAACAAACATCGACAGACCCATAATGGAACCGAACCACTCCTTCTTAGGGTTTGTTAAACATACTCCGAAGGAATTATCCAAAGGATAATCTTATATCAAGAAGCATATGTTATCCTCCTCAAACTTGCATAAAAATAAAGGTGCTCACCAGAAATGGTGGGGGGAAATTTGGGAAAGGGATATGTTATCATCTTCATATTGATTGGAAGTAAATGTGACTCTTGAACATGACACCCCCTATTCATTATATTTGAAGTCGGTATGGGAAATCCATTGGTCTCTCATTCGATTTGCTACAAGGTCATTCCCTGTGTCGTCTTTGAGTCAATGCTGCCAAATCATTGCTCATGTCATTCATATGTTCAAGACAAGTCCATCTGAAACCTCTATTGAGTCTGCCATCTGTAGTTGCCCATTCTCTCCGTGTTGGCCTTCCCTGTGCCTAGTTCAATTTGCATCATACTCTGTTCTACCTTCAAAATATTTTACTCATTTCACGTCATTGATGGGGGATACATCAAGGCTCTCCTATGACGAGTTTTGTTTCGTCAACTTCAGCTCATTATCCGGAATCAAGACTTAGAAATTTTTGGTACCTTGGAATTTGCATGCCTCAATGGTAAGTTTCCTTGCTTTCGACAGTGGATTTACATCATTGACCCCTGATCGAAAGATTCCATCGACTGTTCAAATTAAACTCATTCATTCACACTCAATGGATTGTAATAGAGTACCTTGGGAGTCATTGACATAAATGGTGATTTCCCTCGCACTTGTTAACGGTTTCATCAATGACCGGTAATCAAGTGGCTTCTGCCATGTTCGAATTCAACACATGTAATAACATGGTTAGATTCATACTTTGGACGACAAGATTGAAGACCCTGGATATCATCTCTTTGTCCAATTTGCGATGGAGTATGTATAATCCGTGACACATAGATCCACTGTGTATGTATCGTGGCTATGTTGTCTCAATTTGAATTTTATCGCATAGATCCACAGTGTATTCCTGGTGGCTATGCTATATTTTGATGGCATGGATCCATAGTGTATGATTGGTGGCCATGAACCATGTCTACAATGTCATCAGTCTATGATCTGAGTATGGGAATGCCTACCTCGGAATTAATATATATGATATTCTGCAGATGCTTGGTTGTTTGTAGGTTTCCGATTAGGTGTTCTCCTGGTTTCCGACACACACATGCAACTTACAAAGTCTTTCGGATGTCACTGATTCCAACCTCATACTTTGGGGGGCATTATGTTACCCATGATTTTGGTCACCATGATGGTGTATTAATGATGGTGTACTCAGGATCTTCATAAGAACTTTCTCCTGAGAAAAGTTACTTTCATCTCTTCCCAGAAAACTCATTTTTGAAGAAGGTTCGCAGGCTGCTAATATATTAGGGTGTGAGAATGACCCATTCTCGTAGGCTGCCTTAAGCCAGGGTGCAAAATTATCGCACTGTGTTGAATAGCCAGGGTGTGAACTCGTCCTAAAGCATCGAAAAAGATGAATTCTCGATGTTTCTAGAAGGGAATCTTCTAGAAAAATGGGTTGTCATTCGAATGGTTATCCTTGTACTGGATTCCCTGATATTGTGGGATCATTCTTATCTAAGTAACCATCTCATTCTCTCCTATATATTGAGGGAATTTTCATGGAAAAGGTTAAGCAAGATTCATTGGAGAATTGGTAGAAGAATTGTGTGAAGGACTTAGCTTGAACAGTAGCTTGGAGACTCTAGCAAGTCTATCAAGAGATTTTGATCTTCATCATACAAAGATTGAGAAAGTGTGTGTGTTGGAGCCAAGATCCATTGAAAGGAATCTTGTGACATCAAGGTGATCAGGTTGTAATCTTTACTTTCAATTAATATGATACAGTGGCATGTTCCTTTCCCATAAAGCTATTCTCACTTTATTGTGCAATTCCTTGATCATACACATAAGTTGACAGTTGAATATATTTTGATATCTTCACTTTGGTTGGTTTGTGTTGTCTTGGTCTTGACCTCACGAGAGCACCGGAGCGAAGCGAGAGAAACAAATACCCTAGGAAGCGATATAAATGTATGTTACTTGTTCCTTCCTACTAGCTAATTCAATGGGAAAAACTTAGGGAAAGAGTCATGTCATGTCCTGTTTTGTTCTACATCCAGGTGGATCTAGGGAGATCTGTTAGTGTCCGTACCTACCGATTAGTCCGATAACACACCCATCGGACCATATCCAATGTCGATCGAACATGATTTCGCGTTCTTTGAATGAATCATAAAATTTATCAAAACAATGTTGTACATAATGTGTGTCGTGTGTTCGATCATCACTTATATAAAAGTGATATTCTTTAATAACATGTTGATTTTTGTTGGTGTTTTCTATGTTTGGAAGACTCCATTGAGCATGTCTATATAGAACGTGGAAAAATATGGTGACTTGATCAGAATGATAATATTCACTCTGTATTTCTTTTTGTGCAGCGAATGTGTAATTCTTTGCAAAATCAACTACAGGCAAAATTGTCCCTGGTGGAAACACTTCATGGGATTGTTTGAATTGTACATATTTCCATCAAGCTCTATGTGAATGCTTGGTGTATTTATAGATTTCTTCCTCAAACTTCTTCAAAAACTCTATCAAGAAAATTTTATCTACCTTCAAATCAAGCCTTTTAGAAATAACATTTGAAGAATGTGGAGTCGTGTTGCTCATATATTCATATCTCTTCCAATTGACTCTTATATTAGAAAATAATTGATCATTCATATCAATATGATATTTTGAATGAAACAAACTTATATTTCCACAACGATCACATTTCTTTCCACCAACACTTTTTTTTTTGTAAAATAAATCATCATCTTCTCTTTCACATATAATTTTAGATATAAAAACAAGTAATGTGGAAGGAGGAGGTGAACCTGGCCATAAAGTTTTACCAAAATCCAAAAAAGTTTCGTAATACAACTCAAACTCCACATGATAATGACAACAACATGTGTCATGGACAGTGATGTGTCTAACAAACCATGGTTTTTGTTGCACAAATGTATTGATGGAAATTTTAACTTCTTTGTGCTCTTCTTTGAACTTATTAAAAAACTCTATTTGTGTCAATGAGAATATATGTTTTGGATGTTCTTCATATTGATTTCGTGTTATTCTTCATCGCAACACATCCCTTGTATGTGGTGAAACACGCGATTCTTCCAACCAACAATTACGGGCCAATTCTTTAACATTTTCTTTAAGTCTATCTTTGTAGGGTTGTCTAGAAATCATTGTCCAACAAGCCAATTCATCATTTAAATTTATTTGGAAACGAAATTTTCTATGTTTGTGCAATGTTTTTCTTGACATTCCCATCGTTTTTGCCATGTGTAGTGTCAAACGATATTTTATATTGCTCCCTGGAACAATTATTGTTTGTAACATTTTACGTGCAACACAGACATCATCTTTTCAAGATTTTCCAAAAGCGTTTAATAGACTAGTTATATTGTTAAAGACATTCTGTCGCACCTTTGTATCATTTGTCGAATTTTGAATACCCAATAATTATGTAGCTTCTTTTAACTTTCTTGACTTCAATAGACAAAGTAAAATTTGAGCCTGTACTGTTACCGATTCATCTTTGAAAATAGTATTATACATATTTTTAGTTCGATATCTTATATAATGCTTAGTTTTTTTCTTTCGAAATTTGTTAGTATCAACATTTTCTAATATTTCATCATCAATGTTGATAGATTCTCCTGCATATTTCAATTTAAAATTTATATTAAAAAACATAACCCGAACAGAAATTCACTAAAAGTTATATATACTTGAGTGTTCATCTTGTATTAATCTAAATTTATGTACATACCTATAGGTGATTCATCTTCTGATTCAATTTCAGTTTCAATGTCTTCTGCTTCAATTTCGGTTTCAACGTCTTCTTCAACATTATGAGACAAATCTATTTATGTTTTTTGAAAAACATCAAATTGTAATTACAATCAATTATATTATTTACAATATTTTAAATTTGAATTTTGTACTTTCTGAATACAGTCCCAATGTGTGTCGTGTGATCGATCATCATATGTGCATGCATACCCGGTTGAACTTCTTCTTGTCGAAAATCTCTATTGACATTATCATCGTTTCTTTCTTCGATATTTGCACGTTCTTTTTTCTTTCTCCGATAAAGCTCTTTCCTTTGTTCGATTTGGCGAGTATCATCTCGAGTGCAATCATATTTTATCTTGGGCAAACTTTTGTTTCCCATGACTTTTATAGTTATCTGTAAAAACTATGTTCAACAAAGATATCATCTTGAAAAAATGCTCAACATTTATCTTTCAACATATAAATTGTTATTCCAACAAAAACTTGAGCAAACATCAATTACCTTATTCAACAAAAACCAAAGAGATGATTCGAAACTTTGTTTAAGTTCTCTAGAAAACCACCATGTATCGATATCGATCCTCCGATTAAGCCTATGGAACAGAGGGAAGAAATAAAGAAAAGAATACAGTTGCAATCAGTAATAGAAATGCTTTGAAATCCCTATCCTTGAGCTTATATATGTCTGTCCATCCGATGAATTGTGTTAAATGTGTTCAGTTGAAAGCCTATTTATACAATTTGGCGCAAAAGGAAACGATATGATGCGTCGTTTCCTTTTTTTTGATAGACGGAATTTGTTCGACAGTCTTTCAGAAGAAAACCTTGGAAACCGTTCAATTTTGACGGTTTTCGTTAGATTTTAGTCTTTCGGCCGAAATATTAGCGTTTCGGTCGAAATATTATTTCGGCCGAAAAAAGGAAATTGGGACTGAAAACTAAAACCAGAGAATTTCCCCAAGCTTAATTGAACTTCAGAGGTTGCAGACTCCTGCAAATACTGAGAATTTGGTTTCGAAATTGACACCAACATTTCCAAAATTGAATCTACTTTCAATTCTTATAATTTGTTTTCATTTTCTTTATTTTTATTTATTTTTTTTAAAAAATCACTACATAATATTTTCAGCAGACATTGTGATTTGGTGAAATGATATATCGGTATCTCTAAAAATATGTAGTGAAAAATTTGGAAAAAAATATATTCATAATCCTTTAACTGTGCTTCTCAAAAGGGTATATTTAGATTTTAGTTTTAAGTAAAAGTTAAGATAGATACAACGTGTAGAAAAATATGTGTTTAAAATCTGCAACATTTTCAGCTTGGTCAACTTCAAAAAATTCTAGAAATTATAATATTCATCCGTTAGATTTAAAATTATAGTCATAATAAAATAAAGTCTCTGCAGATTGTTGCAGTATATTTTGTTTCTTAAAAACATAAGTTTAATAATAGATACATTGTTGTAGAAATAAGTAACTCATTATCATTCATTTCATGTTTAAGGAACATAGTGTTAAACAATTGTCAAATTGACATATCAAATCGTGATAAAAAAAAATTGAAAAATATCCATTGGAAAGCTAACACAATTCTTCACAATTTTTTTTTTTTACTGTAAAGTGAAATTCTAAATAAAAAAAATACTTTTGTATGTCGGAAGTTGAATAACTTGTGAAAATACAGTTTTTTTTTCTCATAAAACAAACAAAAGTGTAACCCATCTTCATGATTTCACCCACTTTTATTAATATATTTTTACATTATTAAATTATTAATAAGTTAGTAATTAATAAATAGATTAATATAATTATAATGTTTAAATTAAAGTATTAATAAATTAATATATATTGTAATGTATTGATGTAAATAATATTGTATTCATCTATTTTTAATATATTAATTTATTAATATTATAATATTACTTTAGAAGTAATATATTAATTTATTAATATATTTATACATAATTAAATAATACATTATTAAATTACTAATAAGTTAATAATTAATTAATACATTAATATAATTATAATGTTTAAATTAAAGTATTACTAGATTAATATGTATTGTAATGTATTGATCTAACTAATAGAGCACATTAATTAATGTTACTAATTAAATATATAATTAATGATTTAATGTATAAATAAAAATAATAATTTAATAATAATTAATTAAAAGTTAATGTTTTAACGATTTATTAATGTGTCAATTAATAATATTTTATTAATGTATTAATTAATAATACTTTATTAATGTATTATTAATATATTAATTTAGTAATAAAAGACATTGATTAATGTTGATGATGATGATTATTGTCCACTAAGATCAAATTGGTCTATTATAATAATAATAATAATAATCTATTATTGAACCTTAAAAGGGTAAGTGATTACTTGTGATTCGTTAAAATTTTTGTTTCTGTATTCGAAAAGCAACAAGAGAAGCTTTCCAAGATCAACATACTTTTGTTGAGTTAAGAGGTTAGGAAGGTTTATAGTGTGATAGAATATATTAATTAAACATTGATATATTATTAAAGTAGTAATACATTAATAATGTATTATAGTAATACATAAATAAAACATTCATACATTAAAAAAAAAATCTAAATTTTAAAAAATACATCAAAGTATTAGATTATATTGCATTAAAGTATTAAAGTATTAATAAAATATTTTAAAAATAATAAAGTAATCATACATCAATTTTGTATTATTACATAGGGAAATTAGTATAATGTATTACCTCACTATACAGCTTGAGTGAGCTTAATGGTTAAGAACATGTGTTTCCTCTTAAGACGTCACAAGTTCAAATCCAGAGGGGGGTAGGGTATGTATACCTCCATAGACTTTACGTTCAAACTAATAGCCTATGCTTGACTAAGAGTATGGTTAATTATAGTTGACTTTAATCACGGTTGATATAGTAGACTATGCTTGATCATGATCATAGTTAACTAGAATTGATGATGACCATGACAATAAGTATGGATAATCATGAATCGTGTATTAATGTTTAAATTAAAATATTAATAGATTAATATATATTGTAATGTATTAATATAACTAATAGAACACATTATTCTTAATAAAATACGTTAATTAAACATTAATGCATTATTAAAGTAGCAATACATTAATAATATATTTCAGTAATGCATTAATAAAACATTCATACATTTACAAATAATCAAAGTATTAAAAAATACATTAAATTATTAAATTATATTACATTAAAGTATTAATACATTAATAAAACATTCAAACAATAATAAAGTAATGATACATCAATTACGTATTATTACATAAACACATTAGTATAATGTATTATCTCGTCATTATAATGTTTAAGTATATTATAATTAATATACTTATAAATTATTAAATAATATATTAATAAGATATTATTAAAGTATTAATATGCTAATAAAATATTATTAACATTGGGAGATATTTCGTTGCATTGTGACAACCAGAAATGTTTATGACATTGGGATGTTCACCACAATTCAATAATACAAAATGTACGTCACATTGCGACGCTTGAGAAATGTTCATCATAATGAGACATTTGGGAAATGTTCATCACTTTGTGACGTTTGAGAAATGCTCGTGACATTGTGATGTTTTGGAAGTCGTTGTCACAATGTGACATAGGGAGATATTTCGTTGCGTTGTGACAACCATAAATGTTTATGACATTGAGATGCTTATCACAACACAACAATAGGAAATGTTCATCACATTGCGACGCTTGGGAAATGTTTGTCACAATGAGACATTTCTCCATTGGAAAGTTTTCATCACAATGAGAGATTGGAAAATGTTTGTCACAATGAGATGCTCAAAAATGTTTATGACATTGTGTTGTTGAGAAATGTTCATCAAAATGCGTGTAATGCCCATATCATTCTAGGCATTAATTTAATTTCATAACAATTCCTTTTCTAAATGGAGATAACGATTTCACAACATATATTTATTTTCTAGGCAGCAATTTCGGTAATTTAGATTTATCACAGGGTAATAACTTTCTGGTAAAAATGAGATAAATGCATAACTTGACCAATACCTGATACTGATGCTAATTTCTGCTGCCTTGCTGACTCTGCTCCTGTTGATGCACAGATTAACCCTGCCACAAACAAGCAAATAACTGCCCAAAACTGTTGTCCTCCCCGCCAACTAGGAAAACTACCTAGCTCCAGGATATCTACGGATATCCTGGCCCTCCGTGCCCAAAACCTTTAGCAACTCGGTGCCTCCCTAGACCAAGCCTCAGTTCAGAACACTTTGTTCCTTGCTTACAGCAAGACAACAGTCCACAAAATACCACAGGCTCATAGCCAATACAGTAGTGTACAGAAAGTTGCTACTCACAGTAGATACCGTGGTGCAGAACTCTCTGCTCACCACAGAATACAACAGTTCATCACAAGACACAGAGTCCAGAGGCCCTCTTCTCACCCAACACAATAGTTCGCAGCCAAATATCACAGTGCGCAGAATCTCTCTGCTTCCGGCAATTACAGTGATCCTGAGCTCACAGCCTCGCAGCATCCATCCCCGCCCAATGGACTGCACATCCCCCTCTTCCCGTCCCTTATTCCTCCCTGCCGCCTCACGCAGTAACTCTACTACCAACCCCCTCCACGCGTCCTCCGACCTGCATCCCCCAATAAATTTTATTGCCTCGGGATTTATGGGCTCCCACACCCTACATACGCAACCCTGTGCATACGTAACTCTGTAGTTATCTCCATTCTTACTGACTGTCTTTTAAATTGGTTTATCAGATCATTGAATGTAGTCTGCAATCAATGTTATTTTATTAATTGTAATTCTTTCTTAATTAAATCTTGTTGAATAATATTTAATCATTTATCAGTTTAGGGGCATTACATACACCTACCCTTCAATAAACTTCGTCCCAAAGTTAGGGTATCAGATGGTACAAGGAAAAGAGCATGGTTCATACATACTAGTTTACATGTACGAGGAATGCATGTGTAGCTAGAACATGCAAATCTCATGCATTTACTAATAATCAACTGTCATTCTTTAATAATGTATGCAAGCATTCAATCCAGTCAGCAAGGCTAGTCTTTTATAAAAGACAACAATCATTTTCTATGTGAGAAATCCTTTTATTACAATTGTCCAGTTCAGTAATTTGTTTTAAACAGCTGTGTTTTGATTTCATAAAAGAATATTCGTATATACACATTTTTCTTCCATCAAATTCCACCACAGGACAGATCCCCATATGTCTCAACTATCTACTCATCCTTCCTTCCTAACCTACTTCCGTCTCCCATCCTATCCGTCCTCTGCTAGACTATCTTGGAGTGCCAACTATATTGGCCTAACTCCAAATAGAACCCGTAAGTGGAAGTGTCGCTATCTCAACCAAGCTTCCCTAGCAGGCAACTGACATTCCTCATCACACGTCTTCGGGAGCGTGCACCTGCACCGTCCTCCCAGAACTTCAGGTTTCGGAGGATACACGGTGGGAAACACCTCCACCCCTCCTAGAAATACTAGGGTCAACACCCTATAATGGAACACACACAGGGACACCACGTTGCTGAAGGTTTTGTCATCGTTTAATCGGTTTTGGGCAGTGTTAGTACCAAAATCATAGCATAATCATGCACTAGTCCACATATCATAGCAAAGCATCCAAATCAACATAATTTCCCTCATATTGTTCATACCATAGTGTTTCTCAGTAGTGGTCCACATATCCACTTCCATCATCATTATCACTTGGCTATTTCATAGCCCATAACCTGCAGATTAGTCTGCAACACAAACTCACATGTTCCAATGCATTATTATCATATAATTGCATACTTTCGTCATTTCAATTTGGGTATCCCCATACCAATATATTAACATCCAAGTTTTCCAATATGAATTAGATTTCACAATATCCCATAATTCATACTCTTTACTCATTCACAAGATTATCATTTACCAAAATAGATTTTATCGTATCCAACATCATTCTAATGGTATTTAAACATTCAACAATTTCTCTTTCTCAACATGTCGCATCATATTCGTCATCATCAATAACATTTAATCATTCATAAAATTTTCATTCACATAATAGATCGCATTACATGCATCATCACTAATAACATTTAAACATTCATTACTGTTCATAAGTTTAAAGTTTAGTATAACACTTAATGGTTTCACTGTGACTAGGAAATAAAGTATATAGGCCTCAGGTAATCCTGTCCGTCTACGTCAAAAGTGGTGTTACCTACGCCCCATCTTCGAGAAACTTGTTCTCGAAGTGGTCAAACTAGTGACGGATAGTCTCGCCATAGTGTCTCGACATCCTCCCAAGTAGCAGATCTTGGACTATACTTGTCCCATTGGACCTTAACTTGGTCTACCAAACGGTTTCTGAGTTGTCAGACTCTACGGTCCAATATGCGTAACGGTTCGACCGTGAGGGTTCCTACGTCCGATACCTACAATTCTTTCCAATTTAGTTTATGTGATTCATCAGCTACATAATGACATAAAACAGATACATGAAATACATTATGAGTTTTATGCAAGTGGGGTGGAAGTACGAGACGATAGGCAATGGTTCCAATTTTCTCTTGGACACTAAATGGCCCTAGAAACCGTGGTGACAACTTTGTCCCCTTCCCGAACTGTATAGTACTCTTATTTGGCCTGAT
The DNA here is from genome assembly GCA_009831015.1 of Picea engelmannii. Taxonomy (NCBI): domain Eukaryota; kingdom Viridiplantae; phylum Streptophyta; class Pinopsida; order Pinales; family Pinaceae; genus Picea; species Picea engelmannii. The sequence continues at coordinate 134,705 of ML792121.1, read as the reverse complement.
ACGAATAAAAAATTGGTCCCCCACCTCATAATTTCGGTCGGTCCTGTGTGCATCAGCATAACATTTTTGTCTATCCCGTGCTTCCTTTAGTCTCTGCTTGATCTGAATCACCTGTTCTTCCATTTCCCGAATCAGTTCTGGCCCAACTGTTATTCAGTCTTCTAGCCTATCCCAACTCAATGGTGTTCTGCATGACCTCCCATACAAAGCTTCATATGGAGGCATTCCGATGGAACTATGATAACTGTTATTGTAGGAAAACTCCACCAAAGGTAGGTACTTCTCCCACTGGGTTTTATTATCCATTACGTACATCCTAAGCATATCTTCCATGACCTGATTTACTCTCTCAGTTTGCCCATCTGTTTCAGGATGATAAGTTGTGCTTAAGTTCAACTGAGTCCCCAATGCTGACTGTATGCTTGTCCAAAATCTAGAAGTGAATCTAGAGTCCCTATCTGAAATAATCTTCTTAGGTATCCCACGCAAATGGATAACCTCGCTCACAAACACTCATGCTACATCAGTAACATCGTATGTGTCTCTAACTGGAACGAAATGAGAACTCTTGGTTAACATATCCACTATCACAAGAATGGCATTGTGTCTATGAGATGTGAGTGGCAACCCTACAACAAAATCCATTGAGATAACTTCCCACTTGGACATAGGGACATCATGTGGTTGTAGGAGGCCTGCTGGGTGATGGTGCTCAGCCTTCACTTGTTGACACTCAAGGCACCTGGTGACGAAATGGACTACATCGCACTTCATGCCAACCCAAAAGAAGAGTTTCTTCATCTCCGCGTACATTTTCTTCACACCCAGATGTGCACAATAAAGTGATTTATGGGCTTCCTTCAGTATGAGGCTTCGAATATCCCCATTCTCTGGGATGTACATCTTTCCTTGATATCTCAACAATCCGTCTGTTTCTAGGTTATATCCTTCATACTTTGGGTCTATCTGCCTCCCGCTCTAGAGGTTTGAAGTAACCTTTAAATACCAACTATCTCCCAATAGTTGTGTCAACACATGTTCCCTCAGACTGACCTTTAAGGTTACCAAAGAGAAGATACGTGGTCTCCTACTCAAGGCATCCGCGACCACATTCTCCCTTCCCTTTATATATGAAATACCAAAATCGTACTCTCTCATAAACTCACTCCATCCCCTTTGCCTGGCATTCAGATCTCTTTGAGTGAAGAGGTGTTTTAAGCTCTGATGGTCTGTTCTGAGTTCAAAATTTCGCCCCACAAGATAGTGCCTCCAAATTTTCAGAGCTAGCATTACAGCTGCCAACTCTAAATCATGAGTCGCATATAACTCCTCGTGCTTCTTCAGCTTTCTTGATGCATAGGCTATCGCTCCTCCATCCTGCATCAACACGCCCCCCAACCCTTGTTTCGAGGCATCTGTGCAGACCATGAAGTCCTTTTCCATATCTGGCACTCGTAGAACTGGCGCACTAGTTAGTAACCTCTTAAGCTCAATGAATGCGCTAGCACATTCTTCTGTCCATTCATACTTGACCCCCTTGCGTTGCAAGGAGGTGATGGGTTTCGCTATTTTTGAGAACCCTTCCACAAATATCTGGTAATAACCCGCTAGCCCCATGAAGCTCCTCACTTCATGTGCGTTTTTCGGCACTGGCCATTCCAGAATGACCTTTACCTTTTCTATGTCCACCGAGATTCCTTCGCCTGAAATGATATGGCCTAAATAGTGGATCTCTTTCTGGAAGAAGGAACACTTCGAAAGATTTCCATACAATTTGTTCTTTCTCAGACCAGACAACACTATTCGCAAGTGTTCCTCGTGTTCTTTTTCATTCCTCGAATAGATGAGAATGTCATCTAGAAAAACTTGTACAAATTGATCTAAGTACTTCCAGAATACGCCGTTCATGAGACTCATGAACACTGTTGGCACGTTAGTCAATCCTAAAGGTACTACAACAAACTCGTAATGTCCAAACTGAGTTCTAAAGGCAGTTTTTGGGATATCACCTTCCTTAATCCTTAACTGATGATACCCAGATCGCAAATCGATATTTGAGAATACCGCTGCTCCTTTCATATGATCGAAGAGGTCATCTATTCGTGGCATTGGGTACCTATTCTTCACTGTATCCCGGTTCAAGTCCCTGTAGTCTATACACAGTCATAGGGATCCATCCTTCTTTCTTACAAAAATTACCGGTGCGCCCCAAGGTGAGACACTGGGCCTTACTAGCCCTAAGTCTAGTAACTCCTTCAGCTGCATTTGTAATTCACAAAGCTCTGGCGTTGTCATGCGATACAGAGTCTTGGATATTGGTTCTGCACCAGGTTTTAGCTCAATGGTAAAATCAAGCTCCCTCTCAGGAGGTAATCCTGGTAATTCGGCTGGAAAAACATCCAGAAATTCTGACAATACTGGGTACTGATCCAATGAGGGTCCCTTCCTTTCTTTCACTTCTTCCACTACATAAAGTTGACACCCTTGTCTCAAGCATCGCTTGACCTTCATAGTTGATATAAAGCGTAATGACACTTTTCTCTGC
>ML792121.1:104367-132110 GCA_009831015.1 Picea engelmannii | reverse complement strand
TCGGTTTTCCTTCATCATTGACACATAGCACCTTCTTTGCGAAACAATCTATCAAAGCTCGATGAGCTGCTAACCAATCCATTCCAATGATTAAGTCATATGCCCCAAGAGCAGTGACATATACCTTCAACTTAGTAGTGCACTCTCCTAGGTATACTATACAATTATCGACACTAGGTCCTACATCTTGTTTCTTTCCCGAAGCCATCTCGACGTGCTTAAAGTCATCGTGCTCATAGGCTGCCAGCCCACTCTTTTCTAATGCAGATGGTGAGATGAAACTATCTGTCGCACCAGAATCAAACAAAATCTTAACAATATCATAATTAAGCTTACCTGACGACTCAACTACGGTGGATTGATGTTCAGCCTGACGACTATCAACCGCTGCGTAAATATGGTGGCTGCTACTTGCTTTCCCCCTCGGTGCCTTTCCTTCATTATGTACAAATCCTGGTTGAAACTCTGGGCAGTCACGCTAGTAATGGGGTCCCCTGCACCCCCAACAGGTGACACCAGGTGGAGCCGGTGCATTGCTACGTGTCTTTCCTTGAAATGAGTTCCTTCCTCTAGAACCTCTGCCTCTACTAGTTGCTCCCCGAGATGGTTGTGGACCTGTCTGCACTGTTGGCGATGAACGAGATGCTGCACTAGATGCTATTGAAACCCCTGCAGCTACTATCCTTGGCACGTCTTTGTTACTATAAGGTGGTGGCCTTGAGCCCCCTCCCTTATAAAATGTCCTCGGAGTCTTTCCTACGAATCCAGGGTGATGCGGAAATGTCGATCTTGTACCCCTTGTTAGGTTTATGTGTTCTTCCGCGTAACACACACTCTCTAACACCTCCGCCACAGAAGACGGTTTCCACATTCGCACCATAGCTCTTATCTTTGGGTTCAATCCATAAACAAAGTGCTCTGCTTGTCGTTGGTCAGTGTCCAAATACGAAACGTATTTAACCAGTTCCATAAACCTGATCTCGTATTCTTCCACAGTTCTGTTCCCTTGTATTAAGGCATGAAATGCCCCTAATTTTTGTTCCTCATAGTATGCTGGTAGATACTTCCTTCATGACCTTTCCTTGAAGAGTTCCCAAGACACCATGTCTGGGGTAAGGTGCAGTTGTCTTTTTAAGTTGCCCCACCAGTTCAAAGCGCTATCTCTTAACTAGAAAATTGCAATCTTTGCCTTTGAATTGGACGCATAGTCCCTTAAGGCAAAACACCTGGTCATGCATTCCAACCATGCTTCCGCGCGTTCACTGGCGCGACCCCCGACAAACTCTGGAAGTTCGATTTTATGCAATTCTCATGTGATGTCTTCAGGTGGAAGTCCTCCCCCTGAACTCCTTGATGCTTCTGGATTACCCGTTCCAGATGGTGGGTGTTCCCCTTCATTCCTTGCTCGTTGGCGCCCCTTTAGAGTCTCATTAATAGCTTCTAACGAGCGTAGTATGAGAGCTAGTTCAGGCGATGGTGGTGGTGGTGGTGGTGGTGTCGGTGGCGTTGATGGTGGTGGGGTTGATGGCGCTCATGACGACGCTCCCCTACCACGACCCCTTCGAGTCCTGGACATTCAGTATGACTTAACCTGCATCACCCAAAGTTATCAGGGTGAGTTCCAGGACGTTTCAAATTGGTGCTACTCAAACTTAGAAACAGGTTTAGGCGTAAGTTTTATTTACTTGTCTGTAAACAGACGTTACTCCATCAGGGGAATTGGCTCAGTTTTGGGTTAGGATTACGCATCTAAGCTTGGTCAACATCAAACCTTAAGGTAGGCTAACCTTACCCTTAATAACATAGTTGAATTAAAATTATTATTTACATAAACTTAATCCATTTTAACTTTATACTATCTCATTCCTATATATATATAATTTATTTATGTTAAATAATTTAATCTATTTTATAATATTTCTAACAATTTGAAATTAAAATAAAATGACTAAACGAGCACCCAAGGATTCAGGCACGCATAGGCTCCACGTGCTCGTCACGGCCTCTGCACCCATCGTGACTTATCCCCGACCCTATATCAGAGTTCAGAGTTTCAGACTTTTCGCCGTCACGATCCCCTTACCTCTCTAATCCCCAATTCACGATGGCTTCATTTCTACGGGCTAGCCCCCTTCACTGGCTACACCTTGGTTTATATGACCACACTCACAAGACCGTGGTCTTAGTCACCTTATCGGGATTTCGGCGTTTGCGGCGTCAACGTGCGCAAGTCCTCAAGATTTCTGATTTCCCGATATGCCGATACCCAATACGCATCTTCCTTGCGTATTAGCCCTTTCAGTTGTACTGAGATCCATATTTCCAGTGCCTATATGAACGTAGCTCTATTCCCTTCAGAATTTTGTCGTTTTCAACACCCTGGTACCTCCGTCCACGGGATCCGCGATCCCCAATACGATTAAGTCTTAGTTAAACATTCCTTAATTAGTTCATTTAATGAGGGCTAAGAGTTATGTTAATTACTTCGGGTTTTCGGGGTTCGTGATTTCGTACCGCATGAACTCCTTGTCCACGAAACTCGTGATATCCCGATACGCGATGCAATCTACCACCTATCTTATGTTGACCCTACTGTGGGGCCCCTTGTCCCTTGACTCATCGGGAAATCGCGTTTCGCGATTCTGCAAGGTATAAAACTCTCGCTCCCAGGACCTCCGATATCCCGATTCCCGATGGTACGTGTGGGCTCTATCGGGTATCGTGAAATCGCGATTTCCAACACAAAAATTCAATTGTATGCAAAACCCTGAAATCCTGATGCTTTCAGATCCACCGACACGCGTCCCTCCAATCGAATGGCTTCGACCGTGTCGGGAAATCATGAATTGCGATTTCACTATGCATGAGTTTCATGACTCCGGAAACTCCAATATACCGATATGCGACTTTCGCCCGATCCCTGACACCTGTCCGATGTGATGGACGACTCAGATCTCATCGAGATTTTCAACCGATATTTCCCGATCTCTTGTCCACGGAAACGCCGATTTCCCGATGCACCAACGCCGATGGCGCTGATCACCGCCACGTGTCCTCACCCAATGGACGGTCCAGATCCCATCGGGAAATCACGTATCGCAATTTCAATATGCTCGAGTCTCTTGTCCTCGAAAACCCCGATTTCCCGATAGGGCCAAACGCCGATGGTTCTCGATGGCTGCCACCTGTCCCATAGATGGACGGTTGTGATTGTGTCAGATTTTCTCTACGTATTTCCCGACCCTTCTCGGATGACAGACACCTGTCCACCACTTTAACCCTGGTGGTCCCTACTCTGCTTACGTTGCTATCGGGATATCGTCGATCGCGATTCTCAGGGACGTGGTTTCCTTGTCTTTGAGAACCCCGATCTCCCGATCTCTGAATCCTCGGGATCTTCAGCCACGTGTCCCTACTGTTTGGACGGCTATGATTCTATTGGAAAATCGTGAATCGCGATTTCTAAACACAAGGGTTATACACTCCTGAAATCCGCGATGGTAAAATCCCGATGCCTCCCAAAACGCTGACAAGTGTCCTGCCGAGATCAACGGCCAGGATCCGTTCTCGGGATTTCGAGAACGACAAGGTCCCGATTCTCTGACTTTCCAAAAATCCGATGACTCATATTTTCCCGATGACTCCTCCTGTGCACGCTAGGGCTTAAACCCCGTGCAACTTTTCTAGATCTAACGGCTGACGGGATTTCGCCCTAGATCTGACGGCGCAGATCTGTTCTCCCGTGTAATAGATAGCTCCCTTTGGGATAATTATCAATTGCATGAAACTTCATGCAGTGTACAAATTTCTTTCTTGGTACGGTTGAAATTTACATGGGTTTATAGTTCTTTGAAGTTTTTGCATTATTACAATCATCGAGGCTAACACAGGCAACTAGTTTACACTGTTCCTGTGCGATACAAGTCTACTAAATTTCCCTTGACATTTTCATTGGTTCCAGGTATCTACTCTACCCGAAACTTCATTAACAACATTTCTCAATAAAATTAAGTTATGACTTCTCTTTTCCGTGCTCAATAGCTTGGATACCCTACTGTATCATGTATTAGTCACAATTAGTCCACTGAACGTGTATCTGTTATAGGTTAAGCGTGGCTAGAGTTAACACTCCAGGTTTCGGCCCTTAGGCCCCAGATTTCGAACTAAGACGCTCTGATACCATATGTAATTCCCATATCATTCTAGGCATTAATTTAATTTCATAACAATTCCTTTTCTAAACAGAGATAACGATTTCACAGCATATATTTATTTTCTAGGCAACAATTTCGGTAATTTAGATTTATCACAGCGTAATAACTTTCTGGTAAAAATGAGATAAATGCATAACTTGACCAATACCTGATACTAATGCTAATTTCTGCTGCCTTGCTGACTCTGCTCCTGTTGATGCACAGATTAACCCTCCCACAAACAAGCAAATAACTGCCCAAAATTGTTGTCCTCCCTGCCAACTAGGAAAACTACCTAGCTCCAGGATATCTACGGATATCCTGGCCCTCCGTGCCCAAAACCTTCAGCAACTTGGTGCCTCCCTAGACCAAGCCTTAGTTCAGAACACTCTGTTCCTTGCTTACAGCAAGCCAACAGTCCACAAAATAGCACAGGCTCACATCCAATACAGTAGTGTATAGAAAATTGCTACTCACAGTAGATACCGTGGTGCAGAACTCTCTGCTCACCACAAAATACAACAGTTCATCACAAGACACAGAGTCCAAAGGCCCTCTTCTCACCCAACACAATAGTTTGCAGCCAAATATCACAGTGCGTAGAATCTCTCTGCTTCTGGCAATTAGAGTGGTACTCAGTTCACAGCCCCGCAACATCCATCCCCACCCAATGGACTGGACATCCCCCTCTTCCCGTCAATTATTCCTCCCTGCCGCCTCACGCAGTAACTCTACCACCAACCCCCTCCACGCGTCCTCCGACCTACATCCCCCAATAAATTTTATTGCCTCGGGATTTATGGGCTCCCGCACCCTGCATACGCAACCCTGTGCATACGTAACTCTGTAGTTATATCCATTCTTACTCACTGTCTTTTAAATTGGTTTATCAGATCATTGAATGCAGTCTGCAATCAATTTTATTTTATTAATTGTAATTCTTTCTTAATTAAATCTTGCTTAATAATCTTTAATCATTTATCAGTTTAGGGGCGTTACAATGCGACATTGGAAAATGTTTGTCACATTGGAACATTAGGAAATGTTCGTCACAATGTGAATTTTGGAAATGTTCATCACATTGCGACATTGAGAAATGTTCATCACAATGCAATGTTGGGAAATGTTCATCACAAGGGGCCATTGGGAAATGTTTGACATGTTACGATGTTGGGAAATATTCGCCAGAATGTGACATTGGAAACTTTTCATCATAATGCGATGCCGAGAAACACATGAGACATTGTAGAATCATCTTGTGCTTTTTCAATGTTAGGAAATGGTTGTTACAATGTGATGTCACAAAATTTTCATCACATTGCGACAATGAGAAATGTTCATCACATCATGAAGTTTGGAAATGTTCGTCAGAATGCAATGTCTGGAATAATATTTTACTTTATAGACAATGATTTATACATGTCCTAATGACATTGATGGAAAATCATCTTCAACTTTGCAGATAATGAATTATACTTGTCATAAGAACATGGATAAAAAATCATTAAAATACATGTATTAAAGAAATTAATAACAAATCTACTTTATATATATATATATATATATATTGCAGGTGATGATTTAATTTTTTCTAAGAACATTGATAGAAAATCAACTTTAAATTTACACATGATGATTTATTCTTGTTATAAGGAAATTTAACTAAATCACATATGCATCATATAGTGTATATATTTGACCGTGATAGAAACTATGACAATTATATATATATATATATATATATATATATATATATATATATATATATATATATAGTGGTGTCGGTAACATCCTTTTATTGGGGGATACATTTTGCATTTTATTTTTATATATAATGTACCTTGTGGTGTGGGTAAGATCATTTTATTGAGGTTCAATTCTTTGGTACATTGTTCATTTTCTTTTTATATATTAGTTTTAGTTGTGTTGCATTGTTAATGCTTATGAACTTTTAACATTTTTTTTTATTATAAAAATTACATTGACTTATATAAGTATAGAAAGTATAATTATTTTACTATTAAATAAGTATACAAAGTATACTCGTTTTACTATTGAATTTACTAAATTGCATGTTTAAACAAAGGAAGTATACAATTTTTTGAATCTCAAAAGTCATATGATATTACATTTTTTCAAAATTTAGAAAACTCTATTCATCACAATTTTATTCAACAACTATATAGAGACTATATGAGTTCATGACACACTCAAGGCAAGTTTACATGAACACCAATCATTTCACAAATATGTTGTAGTTGCAAAAGCGAATTCTTCATCCTTAACAAAAAATAAAGTGAACTATCAAATATGTGGCACTCTATACTAGTGGTGGTAGAGATGATATTTTTTAAAAGAGTAAAATATTCCTCCGCTTTGAGGATTTGATATAGAACCAATCTAAAATTTGAAAATTGTATATTGTCCATAACCTTGATTCAGAAAAAAGGAACAATGATTAGATGTAGTATTTATAATCAAAACAACATGAATACATATGAAAAATAAAATATTGATAATCAAGTTCCCTAATAATAACAAAAAAACATTTTAAAAAACAGAATTTTAAATTGTACTTCTTGAAAACACCTATCATTCAAGAAAACAAATAATATTATTTATCCTTTATAAAATTGAGGATAAACCTTTTAATATTTACATTTTTTTAACCAAATATATCTATATTATATAGGGTAAATATATAATTAAAAAAAAAACAATTTAAAATATATAATCTTCCTATTATAACACAATTCATAAACTTTCATAAAAATATTAAAATATATAATCTTCTTATTATAACACAATTCATAAACTTTCATAAAAATATAAATTAAGTGGGGTCTCATTTATTTTAGAAAGGTCATGAAACTAATAAATTTAAATATAAATTGTAATCTAAATAAACAAATTTTATACCTCTTTTTCTATTATGTAATTAATTAGTGTACTTCATTTCTGCAAATGATAAATAGAGAACAAGAAGTTTTATCCGGTGTGAATAACAACTTTAATTAGGTAGATGGACCGTTAACAACAAAAACACTAAATATAAATAATTTTAATAATAAAAACATGAAAAGACATGAAAAAAAACACATTAAACAAAAAATAATTATAAAATATTATAAAAACATATAATAAAAAACATATAAATAATTAAAATATAGATTAAATTTAGCCTTAATTTAAACTATAAATTAAATCTGAATTAGATTGAAATATAAACTATAAATTAAATCAAATCAAATCCTAATTAATATTAATCACATTTGAATTAAATTAAATTAAACTATAGTAAATTAATATAAATTAAATCAAATTAAACTAAATCCTAATTGTTATCAACACATTTTTTTTTTTTAAATAAAAAAGGAGGAGCCTGCTATAATATATTAGCAAAAAACTGTAACAAGATGTACATAGTCAAGAGTCTGAGTTACCCAAAATGTTGCCGGAAACCGGAAACCAGCATAGGTGCATAGCAAAAAAGCAACTGTAAACTAGTGGCATCCATCCTGCCCAGAGGAAACCAGGACAGGTGCCTAAAGTCTAAAAGAGCACAAAACAGTAGCATAAAACTAAAGAGCCAGAGAACATGAAAAACCTAGGTAATTGGTGACTTGTCGCCATCATCTGTCTTCCACGTGGACCCAACCGAGATGGCGAAAGACTGCGCGCAGAGGGGGCACTTTCGCCGAGCTGGAGCGCCAGAGTAAGCATCGAAAAGCATCTCCAGGCGTTGGCCCATGATGAGGGCGCGATGCTCCAGGTCAGACATGTGGCCTCGGAGCTCGAACACCAGGGACAGGTGCTCCTCATGGAGGAGAAAGCCAAGCAGATCACCACCTTCGACGTCGGGTGTCCTTCTCTTCGCGTCATCCTTCCCTTCGCTCCATTCCTCGCTTCTCTGTGCACCATCCACATCCATCGCAACTTCCAGGTCCTGCCAGGGAACCTCTTCCACAATGCAACCAGGAAAATCGTCGTCCAAACCCAAATTGGGCTTAATTTCCCCGCTGCCAGACCTCACTGTATCACAGGGCGCCTCCATTGTCGTCAAGTCCTCGAGATTCGGGTCCTCCTCAACAATCAAGCCGGGTACAGTTCCTCAGTGTTGTTCTCCAACTTAACGATGTCCGCAATGCTGCGGCCAGCTTCCTTTTGGCTAATGGTGGAGAGCAGAGCCTTCTCCTCGGCTCACGCCTTCTTTTTAAGCAGTGAAGTAGCCATGACCAGAGCACGTTCGAGGTTCTCTTTAAGCTGCCGCTGCGCCTTGAGGGCGTACCAAGCAGCTCCATGGCGAGGCGTTCCTCGTTTCCTAGTCATTTTGCAGAGCGCTCACCGAGAAGAACTCAAAGGCTGGGGCGGGGGCAGAGGCCAATTGAGAGCACAATGAGGAGGACTCGCGTCAATGCTCCATGAAAGGATGGTGAACCAGGGCGCAAGGAGCGTGAACCTACACGAGTGCCTCCAAACGAGGAGCAGGCCGAGACCGGAGCAAGAGAGAACAAATAACCAGACTTCGAGTACCCATAACCGCCTTTAACATCAAACTTGTTGAGTAAGCCTAGCTCGTAAATGGTCACTCGAGGGAGGAGTCCTCCCATCACAGAGCTGCTGTTATGGCTGTCCTGCATTGTTAATACGAGTGTAATGGTGACGGCCTCGAGCATTTAATCCCTGGCTTAGTGCATTGCCTGCTGTCACGTATTCGCCGCGTGTCACCCCATGCGGGGCTATCAACACATTTAAATTAAATTAAATTTTAATTTAATATATATTAACACCCTAACCCTAATTCATCTATATACAATTCAATTAAATTATATAAAACCCTAATAACATTCAAGCACGCTTAAATTAAATAATCAACTTGAGTTTCCTAAGGAATGTATTAGGGTTTGTAAAAAGGAATAAATAATGGCATGACGTGCTGCAAATCCCACTTGTTCAATACATCTCTTCGTTACTTGAGCCGGCCAAGATACCGACCATCTCCATATTTTGGCAGCGGATTTGGTCATTTGAAGCAGATTTCATGGTTTTTGTGGGAGCGAGGTGATTTTTACAGAAGCTGTTCCTTTTGAAGTTGCTACTCTGAAGAAGAAAGAGATCAAGGAAGAAGTTCAATTCCATTAAACCATAACTTTATTTAATATATATAATAAAATTTAATATATATATATATATAATTATTTCTCTCGACTCTTTGAAGAAGAAATAGATTAAGAAAGAATTTCAATTCCATGATAGCTATGACTATTGCAGAGACGGGTTGTGTAGAAATTGAATTTCCTCGTCTCCGGATGTGTCTTCTAGCGAAAAAACAATTTAAATTAGGTGAATGAGATGGGAGAGTGGTGTTAATAGCTTATAGTTATGCTTGTCTATGTATTCGCATGTGAAAGTTGAAAGAAGGGCCGGGCGCTTCAGAATGGTGTGAGTCGAATCTGATACGGTCGGAGGAAATAACAACGGATATAGACAGTGAGCATCATCATCCATCAACTGTTATTTGATCCCACCGTATCAAAGTTAGGGCGTTCTGGCCTCCAGATCAGATTCGATTCACACAATTCCTGAGAAATCAAATGTGCAATTCAAAGCGAAGATTAATAAGGCGCATAACATGGAGCTTTTGTGTTCGCCTTCTAATCCAACAACATTTCCTAGAAACAATCTTGCGATTAGATTGGTATAAGGGGATGTTGAGGTAAATAATGTGTGACAGACCATATCATTATATCTTGATTTATCAGAGGTTAATTTTCTATACCAAAATTGAGTAATACGGAAATCGAACTATGCACAGAGACGCACATGTAATTTAATGAAGAAAGAGGAATATTTCGGGGATGAAGAATTCAATATTATTACACTCTAATTTTTTTCACGATTACCTCGTTTTTATAATTTATAAAAAGAAAATGAACAATGTACCAAGGAATAACCACAAGTTTCCGACTATGCATTACTAAAATCTTCCCGGGAAGCAAAACAAAAGCAGCGTGGATCAGCTTACCTGTTTCCGCTGTCGATTGATTCTATTGTTTCCTTTGTCCAAGTGCGTGATGCTTCCTTCGTCTGATGATGCTGCCTTCGTTCACTTATCTGGTTAGATATGCCTTCGCTCAGTGCGGGTCCACTTCTCTGGTTAGATATGAAAAAGAAATAATTTTCGAAAAGGCTGTTTACATGAATTTGAAACCAAAAAGGTTGGAGTGGTAAAGGAAAAACCGACATGCATACTGAGTAAGTGTTGAAATTTAATTCCCTTGACAGTGGTATAGAGTGGGTTTATTGGTTAAAAACATGTGGGATTAATGGTTAAGAATATGTGTTTCTTTGTAAGAGGTTACAAGTTCAAATCCAAAAGTGGGTAGGGTATGTATACTACTAGTCAAATTGTTGGGCAGAAGGGGTCCCTTGTTCCACAAACAAAAAAGTCTCATACACCAATTTGGTGTCTAACTTGACTGTGACCTTAAAAAAATTATTGTCATTATTATTATTACTACATGTTCTTAAAATCAAATTCCATAAATATGTTAATTATTTTTGTCAAAAAAAAACACATTTTACTAAATTTATTCAGAGTGTCTTTCTTTTATTTGAACCAAATTAATCCCAACAACACAAAAAAAACATCTAAACCACTTTAATATCGTGGAATTTCTAGTTGCATGATGTTGATTAAATGAAACTAACATGAATTGAAAAAAAAATTGTTGAAATTTAGAAATATATATATTGAGAGCTTGTCGAACATATTTCAATAGACTATTCATTGTTTTTATGGCTTCCAAGACAATTGAATAATTCTTGAACGTTTATGCGTGTTGTGGAATTTTCTTTGTGTTGTGCATGTTCCTTATTATAATTTCCATGTGGTTCTTACGATCTCGGGAAACCTTTGTTGTAATTGGTATTGAATATTTATCTGAGTCATAAATATTAAATACAATAGTATGCATTAATTATTATTAGTTCCTTCCAAGAAAGAGTACTATAGAATTGAATTTATCTTTTATTATTTATTAGTTTATCTTTGTTTATAAATGTTTTTTTTGTTGTTTACTAAAAATATTTTTCTTGATGTCTAATGTTGTATATATGTTTAACAAAATAATTATTTTTTCTTAATATTTAAATCACTTTTATCAAGACCAACCAATTTGAAGTCTTTTGTCCTAGCTCTAACCAAATGTGATTTTTCAATCTTAGGTTATACTTAAGTTTTGAGTTTTAATTATCGAACACCCACACAATGCCTTTTTTTTTCAAACATAGATAGCTTAAGTTTGGAGTTTGAATCTTAGATAACTAACTATCTCATTAAATTCATGCAAGTGGAATAGATACATGTTAAGTGCAATTATTTTTCCATGATACATTTTTTAATGATCTTGTAACAACGTTTTTTAATGATCTTGTCACAAAATTTACAGTTATCACCATTCCAATACACAATCTTTGTTATCTCTGATTATTCACTTTGGTTTGATGTGTCCTTTTTCACCCAACCTATTTCTTCCACCTCCATGTTTCTTATCTCCTAATATATTTTAGGAGTTTCCTCCTGCGTATATACCCTAGCCAAACTATCTCTATGATTGTTTATAACTCTAGCGTAGATGGTTGTGCATACCACTTCATGGTAGAACATCCATGAACAAAGTTCCATCGTTTCTTTCTCCCTCTCCCATGAGTTTTGATATCTTCTCCCTTTGTTGTGATTTGTTCTCCCTCTCCCACGGGTTGTGATATATTTAACAATAATTTGGACCAATTCACCCATACTAAATACAAATTGGAGTTGGATGCGAGCATAATGAATGAAAATAAGGATCTTAACCACTCCAATGAAATATATGTGTATACCATGTGGAGTGGATTACTCAATTTTTTCACATGAGTTGAGTTTTGTCCATTTTTAAAGCACTAGTTGCATTGCAACTGTTTTTATTGTAAACCTATGCTCATGGTAATTATATGTTTTGATTGCAAATTATTGGACATGATAACGATACACGTTGAAGGTTTGTTTCCAACTGTTTGTAAGTTCAATTATCATCGTGTCAAAAATGATCAAGAACAAGCCATTGATCTCTTTCTTAGTTATTAAAATTTTCATTTATTAGTAATTCCAATAATACATATCTTTTCCTTTTCCTTTTGTATATCTTGGTTCATCATATTTGATTTTAGAAAATATCCATTAAATGTGCATAACTTCAGTTTGAAATTAGTGGTTATGTTGTAAATTATGTGAGAAACACACACAAATATATATATATATATATATATATATATATATATATATATATATATATATATTTTTCCTTGAATGTATAATGAAACTAATGCATTGAACAACATAATTAATGTAAGGTAGGAATTTGTAATATTTTTCCTTGATTGCATAATGAAACTAATGCATTGAACAACATAATTCATGTAAGGTACGAATTTACGAGTTATTTCAAATTTAGAGAAGCATGAATTTATTGTGCAAGTTTTAAATAGAAGACGAACAAGCTACTATGCAATTTTTTTCTCACATGAAAAATACCCAAAGATGTCCCAAAAGAAGTGATGATTAATAACATTATTTTCGAAAAACTTATGAGTGTTTCTTTAAGACTCTTGGTTCATATCATATTTATTTTAGATATAACACAACTTTGTTATACCTTTCATGCTTCCAATATTGAACACTATGTCAAAAGGTGGGACAAACATTGATACACTATTTAGTGAGGCACACAAGGTGATGTAAGGAGGGACAAGTAATACATGTGGTATGCATAATTACAATACATCCATATTCCTTCTTCTTTTCTAAGGTAAACCTCCATCGACCATTCATATTTCGTTTTCTTCCATCTTCTTCATAAATATACCATCCCCTGGTGAATTGAAGTTGATGGATTGGTTGTTGCATTATCATTTTGTTCACAAAACTATCTAAGAGAAAACTCCCTGTTATTGCTGGAAGTGACAGTTTTGACTACACTATATTGCAAAGATGTGTTGAAATCACAATACATGAGAGTAGTTCAGAGAAAAAGGGGTGTCTCTTCGAGAAACAATAACACACTCGCTACCTCTACATAATTTATCAACAAATTTACCAAACAATGAGAAGAATTTTTGGCTTAGCAGAATAATTTGGGGTATCCATTGTGTGTTGAATTCATAGGGATTGCACGGAGTCACTAGACAATGTGAATAAGAAGCTCATGCATTTTATGGTGGTCATGCCGAGTGGTTTCAATCAGTAATGGAATTAGCTCATCCAAATAGTTGTCATTCCAATAATTCTCGAGGCAACTTTGGCCATTCTCATTATTAACTCAATATAATTTGGGAACACCATAAGTGTACATGAATTTTGCTAAATGTGATAACATTAGAGAGAAAATATTGAAGGGTTATGAGAAGCACACTTAAAAGGCCTCATTGCTATGCTAGGAATCAAAGTTAGTGTGTCATCATTCACGTATAAAATAAAATCAACATATCAAGACTCTCTTCTGGAAGTTTAAACATAGCTATAGATTGAAAGGTTATATATAAGTACATATCTTTAATAGAAGCAATTTTTAAAGTGTTAGGAACTTGATATGAAAGTGTAACAAGTTTGATATGACAATGTAGTTTGATTATGAAATTTTTGTTTAGATGTTTATCTTTTATTTTTACGTATTTACTCTATTCTACCTATTTCTGATGACAAAACATGCAAAGATGTGTTATTACTCTACTTATTGCTAATGACAAAACATGCAAAGATGTGTTATTACTCTACTTATTGCTTATGACACACCATCATGAAGAAGTGTGAATGATACAAAGAGGTGTGGATGACAATCTCTTGTAGGAAAAGTGGACAACGTCACATAGAGGTGAGAATGACAATGCCGAAGTCCAAGAAAAGTAGTACTAACATTGATGAAATTGAATCTTCACACATTGAAATAACAAATTGAACAATTTGGAACCATGTAATTTTTATAAGTTAATCATATTATTCATTTTTATTTAAAAATAAAATGTTATTATTTTATTTAGAAATACTTTCTTATTAAAAATATTAGTGCTATTAGTGCTTCTCAAGTCAAAACATTGGAGATTTTTAAAAGCATATTTATTAACATAAACTGTATTTATTAACATAAACAAAACAAAAGACACAAAATGGAGTAAACCAATGTAAGTTAGTATTTCCCGGACAAGAGTGATAAAATAAAAAACTCCTTCATGATTCATTTCATTTGCCGAATATCGGCATATCACATGGAAACCCATTCCCAAAGTATTAGACAAGACATTATAAGCATGTTAGATATGTGAAATTTTAAATAATTATAATTATAATCATGGAAATTTCATTTTTTAATATTTTTTCTCACAAAACCTCACACTAAGCTATTTTTATAGCAACATTTTTTTATGTTAAAAAAAATAGTTTCACTGTTATTTTTATTAAAATAAAAATCAAATGAAACTTCAGATTACATAAAAGTAACTTCCATGAATAAGAATGCTCTTTCATCTATAAGAGATTTTATTTGTAAAGTTCTTTGGTTACTTTATGTAATTTAAACATATTAAAACCTGCTTGCTATTTCTATGTAAATTCTATAGAAACATTTGATACATGGTTAGACATGAAAGACATCGAAAACAAAATATAAGTAATAAATTGCCCTGAAACATATTGAGAATATTGCTTAATCGTGACATGCACACTTTTCAAATTTTCAATACTTTGAATTGTTTGGCATCCTGAAAATTAATCAGCAAGAAAAGTTTGCATGAAAAAAATGAATGCCTTTGTTAGGAATTTAGTGAGTGAAGATAAATGTAGGTAAGTTAGCATTTCATCGACACTACTTAACTTCTCGTTATATCAAAAGTCAAATAAACACCTTATTCTGGGAACTTTTTTCTAACAATTTTGTGGTAACTTTGAAGAGGATTTAGCAATCTTGACCAAATTTATAGATTGTTCTATGATTTCATCCGTAGAGTGCAAAGCATTTAAATATTTTCTTAGCTTAAAAGGTAAACACATCTTATAGAGTAAATACAAGAATAAATGAAAATCAATACACCTAATAATCTTATTGGATGCATTTAACTAAACTAAGACACACTTAATGTCAGTTAAAGTAGACAACTACTCCTCTACGTAAAAGACATTATTTTTTTAAAAAAGTGTATGATTGCATGAAAAATAAAATGAACATTTTACCTTGAATGAAATGAGAAAAATGTTGCATGTATTTAATGGTTGTTTTGTTGGGTAGCAGAAGCAAAACAAAACATCAACAAGAAAGATTAAGCATGGATAAAAACCAAGAATCGGGGAGAATTACAATAGCCAATCGTAGGGATACAATCATCCTCTCCTCAGACACACTCTGCTCTCTACACACCTTGCACTCCACATCGCATTGTCACCTCTATGAATATGCTTGTATATATAACATCTACCCCTCAGTTACACGAACTGATCATGAATATATCACATAGTTACATGAATAGTTCGTAAATAGTGTAACATCCCACTCTGGTGCACTAAGAAAACTTATTCTTTGAGAACACTTGCTCGCAAGTGATCCAGACTATTATGATATTAAAACATTTGTCCTTGATTATGATGTGTTATGATAGATGACATGATGTTTTATTGCATTGACATAGACAGGTGCTATTGACTCAGTTTTACTGAATGTGCAGGGTTTTGGACCTTGAGGATGCAGAGGCATCGATGGAACCCTTGGACTCTGGATCAAGTCATTGAGTGTGCTATTGGGGTTTGATTGTTTTAATGTGATTTTAGTACATTTGATTAGATGATATGATGTGGACATGTTCTAACATGACTGTTGATGATGCAGGCTGGCGATAGCTTGCCGACCAGACTCACACATGGAGTAAAGGGGCCACAGACAACTACCAGAGAGGTTGAGAGAGAGGTGTGGACAATAGCCCTGCCATAGCCTACTAACACTCCCGTCGTGGCTCAAACTGTAGGTTAATGATTACCTAGTTCCAGAGGACCCACGACGCTGTGAGGGAAGACTGCGATATTCACTCGCGATGATTCTAAGGGGCGTACAATATGGCGGGGGCCTTATTCCTTAGAAGCCCTTAGTCTCCCACAAGTTCACTTGGCAGAGTGTTGACTCCAAGGGTTATTGATGTCTACCAATTAGTCAAGAGGTGAGTGGCACCCTTGGAGCACGAGGTGCATCCTGAAGGGCACGTCACGCAAAAGAAACAAAAGAGGCGAGTGACACCATTGGAGCACGTGGTGTGTCTTAAAGGGAACGTCGCACAAAAGAAACAGTAGAGGCGAGTGACACCCTTGGAGAACGTACTGTGTCCTGAAGGGCACATCGCGTTGATGATGTTAAAGGAACGAACCTAGATGGCCCTAAGACTAATATCTCATTAAGAAATTTTAAAACAACTTCCCTAATTAAAATGTAGCCTAGTTCAGAATCTAAGTCCTAAGTCTAAAAAATTCACTAGGGATAAAACTTTGTCTACCCGTAAGAAATTATCTCTCTAAAAATAAAATAATAAAGTTTAAAATAAAAACCACTTAAGTAATAATTGTGGACTTCATGAATTTTTGGATAAAATGAAGAGAGTAAGAACTTAAATAAAATATGTGGAAAAAAAAGGGGGGGTAAAGAAGAATTTAATTATTTATCTTGTCAAAGTGTAAAAGATATTAAATTATTAATAAAAAGGAAAAGGGGTTAATTTGCGCAACTTCCATTTTGGCTCTAATAAAAAGGGGAAAGAAGGGTATAATAAAAATTAGGAAACTAAGGAATGGAGGAAACATAATAAGGGAAAGAGGGGAACTTATGGTAAAAAGTGAGGTCAACTTAGTAAAGAATCTGCAATTAAGAACCTTCTAAATTGAACTAAATTAACAACTTTATTTTAGGGAAAGTATTTAAACCTGTAAGGCAATCTAGGAACATCTAGGTGTAAATTTAGGAGCAACTCTAGGTGGGTGAGGGAATTGAGACATTCATTAATTTAAGGAAAATAATTATTGGAGGAAAGTGGGGGATGGATGACACTTGTACGAAGGAGAACTTTTAGAAGATTTTTATTAAAACTTAAAATTTAATGAGATTAGGGAAAGAATGGAAGTTCTAAAATTCCATAAAAGAGAGAGAGGAGAAGGAAGAAGGGATCGACGTTCACTGTAACGTTACGCTGCCAGAATAGTGACTTGACTGATTTACTTGTGAGGAGTTGGGATTTCCAGCTCGGATAGGAGTGGTAGCTCGGCCTTGTGAGGCGAGCTGGGAGCTAGACATACCATCTGGATAGTGAGTATCCCCTTTGCGGCTCGGGGGGCTAAGGGGGAAGTAGATTATCCATAGCGATTGGCTGGGAGGTACCGGTGAGGTCTCGATGGTCAGTGAGCGGGAGTGCCACAGAGTGCGCGGATGACACCCGAAGCAAGTGAACAAGCAACGATACACATTTTTGTTGATTGATAGAAGGTGGTGGGATGTATGTTTTAGATCTACAGTGTGTTGAGTAGGTAAACCATTTGTGTAGTGTTATGACTGAAAATTTTGTAGCCTAGCTCAATGATTTGGTTGTTGATGCCTGCGGCCTTTTAGCCCAAGTGTATGGTGTATGGATTTTCTGCGTAGTGTCGGTTAACCTTGTAAACCGTTCCTACCCCTTTTACTTGGGTTCTAGTGCTCTCACTGTTGTCGGCATTGGATGGGTATTCTGGCTGGAAAAAAAGAACTAATTAATCTCATGTCTGCAAATTGAATGAAAGCATTTTCTTTTACTAGAAGTCATGTTCACCATTGTTTATGAACCCTCTTATTAATGGAATATTGGTATTTGCAATTTGAATGAAAGATTTTTCTTTTACCAAAAGTTATGTTCGCCATTTGTTAATGAACCCTCTTATTAATGGAAGTTTGTGTTTGCAATTAGAATGGAAGCATTTTTTCTGGAATTTTTGTTTGCTGTATTATTGATGAAACCTCTTAATGCTGGAAGTTGATGTTTTCAAATTAAATGAAAGATTTTTACTGGAAGTTCTGTTCGTGGTATTGTTAATGAAGTTATGTTCTCTCTATTGTATTGCAAGGACGATTTTTCATTTTTGATATTAACAGTTGTTAATTTATCTTCTCGACTACCTTAGTACCTCTGTAAACTGTATGAGGTAGCGATTATGAATTTCAGATGTCGACTATTTATCCCTTCGGTATAGCTGATTTTTTGGCAAATCTTTTGTCCCTGAGCAAAATCCTTACTCCTGTGCATCTTCTTGTTTGGGCATTGGTCAATTCCTAGGAGGTGGAACAATTTTATATTTGTTCCTACCCTTGCTTCACCTCAAAATTAACCAAGATTTTAACCTTTTGATTGATTGTATCTCAATGAGATGACAACGAACTACTCATGATAGATTGTGAATTCTTGGGTTGAATGAGAACGTGCCGGTTGGATGCCGCACGTAGCGCTGTCACCGCATCTCCTGTCCCCTGTGTCTGCCTTTATTATATGCTCGAATTCTCATCATAGGACTGTGACCCTTTCAATATAGTAATTGCCATTTTAAGCTGTGTAAGGAGTGTGTTCGTGAGTTGAATGTGAGTAGACTGTGTTGGTGATTTTTTTTAAAAACCTGTTTAATATATTGGTAGTAAACCATTAAGTCTTGATAGAGTTTACTGACCAGATACCATGTAGATCAACCTTACCATAACGACAACCTGCATGGCAGAATTATGGACGCATTAAACCGACAGTCTGCATGGTAGAATTCTAGATGCATTAAACTTGATGACTGTTCTATGGTAATCTTAGAAATTGCTTGTTATAAATGAACTTGAAGTTTGTGCAACTGTTGTCTTACCTTGTTAATGTCCTTGATCCCTAGAGACACCTTTTATCCTTGGTTGTCTTAGATGGTAGTGCTCTTAAAATTTTAAGCAAGCCTCTTGATTTGTAGTTAAATATAAAGCCAATTAATCCCTTATCCCTTTTTGTTATCGAAACTTGTACAATTGTAACCTATTATCTAAGACCGTGTATCAATTAAAGAGCCGACAATTTTGCACCTCTTTACCTTAAGATTTTATTGCCAGAGTAAATTTGTGGTGGATGAGTAAATCTTTATGATGTTAACATCTGCATTTGTGTAGTTAACTCTCGAGATTAATAGGTGTTTTTGATTAATAATAAATCATTGCTTGGAGGAGATGCTCTTGGTATACTCTTGCTTATGTGTAGATTCTCAACTACGCCTCCTTAGTCTAACTTTGATTAATAGAAATTTCCTTGTGTAAAATATTGTAAAAATAAATAATAATAAATCAAACATTGAAATTGTTTAGTATAGTAATTAATGATTTCGATTCCTTAACTGCATAAGACCAGGTGGCCTAGCCCCAAATAATAAGTAAAGGATTTTACGTAACACCCTTGTAACAACTTGGTAAGGATTGATTTGGCAGACAACGAATTTGTTTTGAATTGGGTAAAAGTCCAATGTCTCTTCATAATGGTATTATTAATGTGATTGGTGATTGATTTTTATTTGCAAGGTTATTATAATATAGAAGGTGATGTGGTTATGGTTAGTCATTGAAATTTTATTGTATTGGTAGCATGCAAGAAGTATTGTGATTGATAATTTATTTGCAAAGTTATCATAATATAAGATGTGATGTTGTTATGGTAATGTTATTGTAATTTTATGGTATAGGTAACATATAAGATGTATTGAGATGTTAATTTATTTGTGGAGTTATTTTAATAGTAGCATAATGTTGTTATTATTTTATGGTAATGTTGTTGAGATTTTGTTGAATTGTTAACATATAAGTGTAATGTCATTGAACTAAGTAGAATCAGTTGTTATGAGTTAGTAAATGGGGAACAACAATTAATTGAATTTACATTATTTTAAGGGGGTTTTGGGTAACACGTCGATTAATGGAATTTAAATGGAGCAGCTGGTCTATAATTAATGCCGATTTGAGTTGTAGATAATGCCTTGTGTTAACAATGGTTGGTCGTTGTCGAAGTCCTTCCAACTTGTGACTTCATAGAGGACGTGGTTGTTCATTTAATTTTTATTGCACTTGGTTGTAATCATTTAATGCTTGGTCTGCTTGAGTCGGGCGGGATGTAGACACCTCCATGTTCCTCAGAATAGTCACCAGCCCTCAGACCTTAAATGGTTAAAATCAATGGGAACCTGGGCTTGAGATTTTCTTATGTTTCTTGGAGGTCCTAACCATTGCAGGGTAGGACAGATGGGTAGTTAGTCTTTTTATTCTCGTCAGTTGATTGTCGCTCATTACTTCCTAATGCTTGATGTGCATCTTTGGTCGTGACTTTTTTGTCATCGTTGCATGCGACATGTTCGTACATGTTCGTCATCGCATTGCTACACAGAGTATAATGTACTCATTACCCTTGTACACACGCACACACACACAAACAAAAAAAAATATATGCACTTTTTGGAGAGGTTGGTGTCGTGACGAACGAGAGGTTCGTTACATATGGTATTAGAGTGAGTTCAACCCGCGAGTTGGGATCGCTACGGATTTCGTTGACATGGTTGGATTATACTGTTGCTAATCGAGTTGATTGTGTGCGTGCAGGTAATCATGGTTAGAGGATGCCACGGAGGCAGATGACGGGGTGCTAGGGGAGGAGGCGCGACGCCTCTAGTAGCATCCACATCCGAGGGGTCTAACCCCCACGGAGACGAGCAGGTTCTCGGACAGGAGCAGATAGAAGTTGGTGATGTAGTCGGAATGCTGAGATCTTTTCAACACATGTACGAGGCACTAATCAACCATTTGGACAGAGATGAGGCCAGTGCCTTGGCACCCGCTGAGGTTCCACCATGCGCACCAATCGTTACTGGTAGCATTCACCGTGAACTCGAGAAGGTCAAATTTCTCGAGCTCTTTGGTGCCCCAGATCGCTCAGCCACCAAGGCATGGTTGGAGAACATGGAGATGTGCTTCGCACTTCGTGATTATACCTCCAACATGAAGGTCCGCATGGCGGTCTTTCAACTGAAGGGGAGTGCTCTTCTATGGTGGAAGACACTCCTACCATAGCTGAACATGGTTGTCGAAGATGTGTCATGGGAACTGTTCAAGGAATGGTTTCGAGAGAGGTACCTTTCAGAGGAATTCATTGAGCGTCAGATCAATGAGTTCAATTCCTTACAACAGGGAGGTCGTACGGTGCCTGAGTACGAGTCCCGTTTTATGGAGCTACTCCGGTATGCTTCATACCTTAACCCTAAGAAACTTAAGGTCAATAGGTTTGTATTTTTCCTTAACGAAAACCTGTGTGCAAAGGTTAGGATTTTGATGCCTCAAACCTTGCACGATGCCATCCAAAAGGCCCTCATAGTAGAGGAGGATCCTATCAGTGGAGGTCAGACCAAGACTTTAGCGAGACTAGCAGGGCAGGTTTCAGCTGGAACCCAATAGCACCAGACACCAGTGAGACATACGTCGGGATATTGTGGCTTCTAGAGGGGATCCACTTTCACTACACCCCGAAGATCGTCGCCTTAGCAACGGACTTGTTATCGGGGACCAAAACATCAACAGCAACGTCGCCCGCAGCAACAACAGTTTAGGCCTGTTCAGCAGAACAAACCAGGGTGCTAGGCTGGTGGGCCGTCAGCTTCTACTTCGGGTACCAAGACTACTGGGCTGAAGAAGGGGTGTTGGACGTGTGGGGAGCCACACTACCAGCACAACTGTCCTATGGAGAGGACTCAAGCATCCGAATCAGCAGGACCCACTACCGTGGGAGATATGGGCAAGGCCCATCGTATTCATGTAGCGGCTAATAACCACCAGGAAGAGCACCAGTCGACTGTGCTCAAGATGACAGGTACCGTCGTTGACCAGACCCTTAGTATTTTGATATATCCCATTGCTACCGAGAGTTTCATTTCTGGTGCAATGCTAAAAAGGATTAAGGTAAAGGTAGTTGAACAGGATGAGTTTAGCTTCATGGAGATGGCCTCGGGAGCCAAACAAAGGGTTGGAGGAAAGGTTACGGGCTGTGCCCTTAACCTGAGAGAGTTTGTCATGAGAACCAACCTGTACGTCACAATCTTTGGATCTTATGATGTCGTGATTGGTATGGATTGGTTGGAATCGCATGAGGCGATACTCAACTGTAAGATGAAATGGTTGATCTTGGTCGATGACGAATGACAGAGACGTGTGATTGTAGGATGAAACCAGGGAGTTTCCCTGAGGTTTGTCTCTTTCTTACAGTTACGGAAGAGTATGCACAAGGGGTGAAAGATTTATGCGATCCTTGCGTTAAATGAGAATGGAGTAGTGGAAGGTCTAGAACAGCTTATGGTGGTGAGAGAGTTTGCGGACATGTTTCCGTAGGAGTTACCTAGGATTCCATCGGAGAGGGAATTGGAGTTTACCATAGACCTAAAACCGGGGACTGAACCGATAACAAGAACGCCTTATCGGATGTCGACCCCGGAGTTACAAGAGTTAAAAATGAAGCTGAAGGAGTTATTGGACCTGGGACTAATACGTCCTAGCGTGTCACTGTGGGGTGCATCGGTTATTTTCATACGAAAGAAGGAAGGATTGTGGAGGCTTTTCATTGACTACCATCAATTGAACAAGGCCACGATAAAAAATCAGTATCCCTTGCCGAGAATTGATGATCTGTTTGATCAAATGAAGGGTGCGACGGTGTTCTCCAAGATTGATTTATGTTCAGGGTATCACCAGTTATGGATCAAGGAGGATGACATCCCTAAGAATTCCTTTCAGACGAGATTTGGACATTACGAGTTTACTATTTTACCGTTTGGACTAACAAACTCCCCAGGAGTATTTATGAGTTTGATGAACGGGGTGTTCTGCGAGTACTTGTACAAGTTCGTCCAAGTGTTCATTAACGATATTTTGATTTACTCTCGTACGATGGAGGAGCATGAAGAGCACTTGCGCTTGGTACTACAGTGTCTGTGAGAGCACAAATTGTATGGGAAGTTGTCCAAATCCTCTTTTTATCAATCGAAGCTTCACTACTTAGCACATGTCATCTTCGGCGAAGGTATCGCCGTGGATCCAGCCAAGGTTGAGGCTATTATAGAATGTCCTGTGCCAACGAATGTCACAGAAGTGCGTAGATTTATGGGTTTAGCAGGATACTATCAACGGTTTGTCGAGGGATTTTTGAAGATAGCAAATCCAATCACGGAATTGCAGAAGAAAAACAAGAAGTTTGTTTGGACCGAGAAATGCGTGGAAGTATTTCAGAGGCTTAAGGAGTTGTTAACAACAGTGTCGATACTAAAGGTCCCTGACATGGATGCAAACTTCTTGGTGTGCACATATGCTTCCAAGGAAGGTTTAGGTGGAGTCTTGATGCAAGATGGACAAGTGATTTCTTACATTTCGAGGAAACTGACAAGGCATGAGGAGAACTACGCGACACACGATTTGGAGTTATTAGCCATCGTATATGCCTTGAAGGTTTGGAGACACTACCTTGTTGGATGAAAATTTGAACTAAAGACTAATCATTGTGGACTACAACACATTTTTACGCAAAGCGACCTGAACACGCGACAACGACGTTGGTCGGAATTGCTTAGTGAGTACGACTTTGATATTAATTACATAAAGGAAATGATGAACCGAGTGGCGGATGCTTTGAGTCGGAGGCCACTTATCTTTTTGGTGTTGCCTCTTCAGACGAATCTACGTGAAAAGATTCTCACTTTACAGCGTGATGATGACTGGTACAAAGAGGTCGAGGGTTTTATCGGACAAAACACAATGATGGTACCATGATATGAGGTATTTTCATTTGATAGCGATGGGTTATTGAGGTTTAAAATTCAGATTTACGTACCGCCGAATGACGAGTTGAGGATGTTGATCCTGAGTGAGGCTCATAGAGAAGTTTACATGGCTCACCTGGGATTCATGAAGATGAGGGAAGACCTTATGCCCTTATTCTTTTGGAAGGGAATGAAGGTAGAAATAGTCAGCTATGTGGCCATATGCCTCGAATGTCAGCAGGTAAAGGCTAAACATAGACACCTAGCGGGATTACTACAACTACACGTTATTCTGGAATCAAAATGGGAGGTTATTTTGATAGATTTCATTGTTGGATTGCCACTGACGGTGAGGATACATGACTCGATTTTCGTAGTAGTAGACACTTTGACGAAGAGTGCTCACTTTATTCCTGTGCGCACGACTTATCAGGCACTTGACATTGCTAGAGTTTTCATCAGTGAGATTGTGAGGTTGCATGGCATGCCTAAGAGGATTATATTCGATCGAGGATCAGTGTTTACTGGACGACTTTGGATGAGTTTCCAAGAAGCCTTAGGAACCCAACTTAACTTTAGTACTGTGTATCACCCCGAGACTGACGAACAGACCGAACGAATGAACCAGACCTTGGAGGACATGTTGCACATGTATGTGATGGACCAACAAAAGCATTGGGAAGAATTCTTGCCTCTAGTAGAGTTCGCTTACAAAAACAGTTACTAGAGCACCATTAAAATGGCGCCTTTCGAGTTTCTTTACAGGCGATCATGTCGAACGCCCTTGAGTTGGGATCGGCTTGAGGATAGGGTCTTGGTGGGACCAGAAGCGATCCAAGAAATGGAAGAGCAAATGAAAACCATAAGACAAAGGATTAAAGAAGTGCAGGATCGACAGAAGAGCTATGCCGATGCACACTGAGTCAACCGTAGTTACAAGGTCGGTGATCGAGTCTTCTTGCGGGTTAAACCGCATAAGAGTTCGATCAAGTTTGGAAAGGGAGATAAACTCTCTCCTAGGTTCGTGGGACCTTTCGAGATTGTGGAAAGAAAGGGGCCCATGGCCTATCGACTAGCCTTGCCTGATTCATTGAGGCGTATGCACGATGTTTTTCATGTATCTGTTTTGAGACATTATATTAGTGATCCTACACAGGTTATTGACATGAGTTCCTTGGAGATATCGGAAGAGGGAGCGCTCATGGCTAAGACGGTCTGCATATTAGATCATCGTGTTCGACAGTTACGACGTCGAATGGTAGATCAGGTCAAGGTCCAGTGGGACAATTATAGTCTGCACTCGGCGACCTGGGAGGATGCATATGATATGGGCCAACAGTTTCCATTTTTGTTTGACAGATAGTCTTATGATACTGTGATACAATTAGTTCAACATTTATACTATGAAACTTTGGGACGAAGTTTAGACCAAGAGGGGGTGTATGTAACATCGCACTTTGGCGCACTGAGAAAACATATTCTTTGAGGACACTTGCTCGCAAGTGATCCAGACTATTATGATATTAAAACATTTGTCCTTGATTATGATGCGTTATGATAGATGACATGATGTTTTACTGCATTGACATAGACAGGTGCTATTGACTCGATTTTACTAAGTGTGCAGGGTTTTGGACCTTGAGGATTCAGAGACATCGACGAAACCCTTGGACTCCGGATCGAGTCAGGGAGTGTGCTATTGGGGTTTGATTGTTTTACTATGATTTTACTACATTTGATTAGATGATATGATGTGGACATGTTCTAACATGATAGTTGATGATGCAGGCTGACGATAGCTTACCGACCAAACTCATACATGGAGTAAAGGGGCCACACACGACTACCAGAGAGGTGGAGGGAGAGATGTGGACAGCAGCCTTGCCACAACCTACTAGCACTCCCGCCATGTCTCAAACTGTAGGTTAATGATTACCTAGTTCGAGAGGACCCATGATGGCGCGAGGGCAGACTGCAATAGTCGCTTGCGATGATTCTAAAGGGCGTGCAATAAGGCGAGGGCCTTATTCTTTAGAATCCCTTAGTCTCCCACAAGTTCACATGGTGGAGTGTTGACTCCAGGGGTTATTGGTATCTACCAATCATTCAAGAGGCGAGTGGCACCCTTGGAGCACGAGGTGCATCCTAAAGGGCACGTCGCACAAAAGAAACACAAGAAGTGAGTGGCACCCTTGGAGCATGTGGTGCGTCCTGAAGGGAACGTCATGCAAAAGAAACACTAGAGGCGAGTGGCACCCTTGGAGCACGTAGTGCATCTTGAAGGGCACATCGTGTTGATGATGTTAAAGGAATGAACCTAGATGGCCCTAAGACTAATATCTCATTAAGAAATTTTAAAACAACTTCCGTAATTAAAATGTCGCCTAGTTCAGAATCTAAGTCCTAAGTCTAAAAACTTCGCTAGGGGTAAAATTTTGTCTACCTGTAAGAAATTATCTCTCTAAAAATAAAATAATAAAGTTTAAAATAAAAACCACTTAAGTAATAATTGTGGACTTCATGAATTTTTGGATAAAATGAAGAGAGTAAGAACTTAAATAAAATATGTGGAAAAAAAAGGGGGGGTGAAGAAGAATTTAATCATTTAACTTGTGAAAGTGTAAAAGATATTAAATTATTAATAAAAAGGAAAAGGGGTTAATTTGCGCAACTGCCATTTTGGCTCTAATAAAAAGGGGAAAGAAGGGAATAATAAAAATTAGGAAACTAAGGAATGGAGGAAACATAATAAGGGAAAGAGGGGAACTTATGGTAAAAAAAGAAGTCAACTTACTAAAGAATCTACAATTAAGAACCTTCTAAATTGAACTAAATTGGCAACTTCATTTTAGGGAAAGTATTTAAACCTGTAAGGGAATCTAGGAACACCTAGGAGAAAATTGAGGAGCAACTCTAGGTGGGTGAGGGAAATGAGACATTTATTAATTTAAAAAAAATAATTATTGGAGGAAAGTGGGGGATGGATGACACTTGTACGAAGGAGAAATTTTAGAAGATTTTTAAATTAAAACTTAAAATTTAATGAGATTAGAGAAAGAATGGAAGTTCTAAAATTCTATAAAAGAGAGAGAGGAGAAGGAAGAATGGATCGACGGTCAGCGTAACGTTATGCTGCCGGAATAGTGACTTGACTGATTTACTTGTGAGGAGTTGGGATTTCCAGCTCAGATAAGAGTGGTAGCTTGGCCTTGCGAGGTGACCTGGGAGCTAGACATACCATATGGATAGTGTGTAGCCCCTTTGCGGCTCGAGGGGCTAAGGGGGAAGCAGAGTATCCATAGCGATTAACTGGGAGGTATTGTTGAGGTCTTGACGGTCGGTGAGACGGAGCAACACTGAGCACGTGGACGACACCCGAAGTAAGCGAACAGGAAACGTTACACATTTTTGTTGATTGATAGAAGGTGGTAGGATGTATGTTTTAGATCTGCAATGAGTTGAGTAGGTAAACAATTTGTGTAGTTTTATGACTGAAAATTTTATAGCCTAGCTCAATGATTTGGTTGTTGATGTCTGTGCCCTTTTAGCCCAAGTGTACGATGTATGGATTTTATACATAGTGTCGGTTAACCCTGCAAACCGTTCCTACCCCTTTTACTTGGGTTCTAGAGCTCTCACTGTTCTCGGCATTGGATGGGTAT
>ML792121.1:46616-80823 GCA_009831015.1 Picea engelmannii | reverse complement strand
GAGGATAATTTGAATGTGACACTCTAGCATCTAGATGGGGTTGCTCATACTTTGGGAGAAAGATAGATTGGTAAAACATTTAAAGGGGATTTTAGCAATTTTGTAGACATGCATTAACTCAAATAGCAGATTGCAACTCGGATAAGCCAAATGAAATTTGACTGGTGCATTTTTCTAGAGGGACATGCATATTAAATAATTTAGTGAGAAGTTCCAAGTTATCGAGTCTAAGGCCAAGCTTCCCCCAAATAAAAGGTGGGATATTTATATTTCTGATTTATGCTTCTATCATTCTAAGCCAAGGTTATAAACCTAGATGGTGATGCAATATGAACGAGAACTAAAAACTAGTACCATATACAATATTAATATATAGGATATACGAACTTGCAAATTACTAAAAGAACTTTAATAAATGCATCTAATAAAATTGAAACAAGGAAAAATAACCATGAACCATTGTTAGGTTTCACTACCAAGTATGTATAACCATGAAGATATTGGTTAATTATTCAGTTTCCTCCACTAATTGAAGTTGTTTTCTTGGTATGGTACTTTCCAACAATTCATAAAAAGAAAATGAACTATAGTTTCACTCGTAATTCTTCTCATTTATAGCCCAATCAATTGAATTTGTAGCATATATTGGATAAGGAGACTCATACTTAGTGTACAAAACCATAGGACAATGCTTGTGTCCCACTCTTCAAGAATAATCAGTAAAATTTAGTATGAGAATTGGGATGGACGGAAATAATGTGTAAAAGATAATATGTTTTACTTAGTATCCCTCACATACATCCTCATATATGAGGGTATGAAGGTGAGAGTGGGGGTGGGGGTACAGGTAGGGAGAATAATGATTAAAACATAATAGGGTATATTTTACTCAATATCTCCCCCCACCCTCGTATAAGTGAGACATGTATCTTCAAGATGAGATCACTAAGCAGTCCAGTGCAAAATGGGAAACATATTTCCCACCTTTCCAAAAGTTGTATTGTGATTTCATTGCATCCACACCTCCAAAAGGTCATATGTCCCTTTGATTCAATCAATCATTGTCTTATCACTATTTGTTTTGTCACCCTTTCATTCTTAATGATGGAGAGAGTGAATGGGAGATAGAGAAAGTCAGAAGACAATGATGGATTCAATGAAATGGAGATATGACCATTTGGAGGTGTGGAGGTAGTGAAACAATGGTACATTTATTGGTGAAATCATGGTACAAAGTATTTATTTAGGGTTTTATTAGGGTCGTTTTCCCTCTTTAAAAATTGATAGTGGATTTACCTCTTGGAGAGTCTTCCTCCATTACTTAGATTCATAGGTGTAATACATTTCAATTGCAACAATGGCTACACATTTGGTTACACAATGGCCACACATTTGGAGAAGTATCACTTTTGTAGGAGACAATGTCTAGGTAGAATTTGATGAGATTTATTAGTAAGAAAAGGAAAAGTATCCTTCTTATGATCCCAATTCATATAACCTATGACAGTGAAATTTTCTAGAGTATTCAACAGATTCAAAGATTCTTTTCTCTAAAATACACAATCTTCATTATACTTTTGATGCCATTTTGGAGGAGCAAGACCCGAGCTTTCTAGGTGAGTGGAAGTGACCATTAGTTATGGGCCCATTGCAAGAGAAAACCTTAAGCCTTGTCAAGAACATCCTAATAGTTATGTATTAGATTCTATAGGGATATAAGGAACTATTGTATTGTAGTATCTGGTTTGATCAGATGCACCACACATAAATGGAGGAATTTCTAAGCATCTTGCTAAGGGAAAAGACGCTTTATCCTCATAGTTTAATATTGGAATGGTTAAATGGGGAGGCCCTTTTTTCATGTACTTCTCAAGGATATATATTCAATCAATTCATATGTCATAAGTATCCTATATAATGGTAAGGTAGAAAAGTGATACATGCTCACATTTAGATGGTGATATAAATAAGGAAAAAATTTACATAACTATTTATTTGGCATAAGCATAAGAAAACAATAAGCATAAGCATCTTTTTGAAGCATCTTTATAAAAAAAACTAACTTTATAAGAAAAATACTAACTTTATAAAAACTTTCTTATTAACTAAACCAGAAACAACTTTAAACACAAAAATATAAAAAATAATAAATTTTCCATCCAGTGGTTTGATTGAAAAAAAGTAATAATTAAATTTTATATAAAAGGAAAAGGAAAAAATAAATTCTAGGGCGGTTAAACTAATGGAAGATATAGTAATAATGATTGACATGTAAACATTTAATGACTCGTGAATTATGTCATTACAATCTCTTAAAACTTTAATTTATTTTTTATTTAAAAAAGTTAAAATAGCAACAATAAATATAAACAAAAGTTTTATCACAAAGTTTTATAATCACAAAGTTTTATCACATTTCTGAGTTTATGTGTTAAACATAGCAATATGTTATTCTACATCCATAAAACATTTTTTTTAATGTGTTAAACATTTCTGAGCTTGCAACAAATTGTTGTGCGGTCTATGCACTGCGTAGTTCGTTTAATTGGTTCAAAGAGATTGACCTGTCTGTTTTTCAGGTGTTGAGAACCTAGCCATCTATTGTTTTTAAAATGGGAAAAAACACGGGATTTATCCAAGGAAGATGAGTATTCATTCCTAAGTGTAGCATATATTGTATATCTCATCTTGTAGATAATAGTTTTGTCGCAATCATTTGTTGCACTTTAAATATGCAAAGCAACAACAAACAGTATACCTATTCTGTTCAATCTTGTGTGTGTGTGTGTGTGTGTGTGTGTGTGTGACTGATTGAAAGTTAAACCTATTATGGATATAATTCTAAGTGAAAGTAATTTTATGGGGAACTTGCATATGATATCGATGTTGTATATTAGCCCATGACTACACAGTGTACAAGGAAATCTGCCATTTGATTTCATTTTCGTAATCTTTTGTCTCTGATTTTTCTTTTACTCCTTTGGGTTCAACCCCTATTAGGTTTTTTCTTTTGTCTTTCTTCATCTCTTGTCCTTAGAAATTCTATAGGCACTCATTCATTTTTATTATTACTTATTGTACTTTAGAATCACATTGACCTACTCTGGTAATTTCATTTTCTATAGGAAATGTGGTTGAAGTTAGATCAATATAATAAAACTAATGTACTACTATTGATGATCTCAATGATCCATGTTTCTGAAATTTTGTAGCATATTACCTTGCTTATTTTGCAGTCTATGTATTCTTTCTCTGGCTTATTTGTGGTAGCTATTGCTTTGAGATAAAAAAAAAACTATTAGGCTTAACTATTTGAAAGTATCATTCCTCTATATTTTCTTGTCTCTACATATTTATCTGCATTTCTTTTGTATATTCCCTATTCTTGAGGTTCAATCCTTCTTCCTTCTGTGTACATTGTATTTAACTGCATCCATATTGGATTCTTCTATATGTTGTACAGGAGCAATCCGATGATTATGACAAACTTGTCAAGGAGATGGTTCTAGACATGCGTGTACATGCCTCTGACAGGACAAAGACTCCTGAAGAGATTGCCCAAGAGGACAGAGCTCGCTTGGAAGCCTTAAAGGTTTGAACTTGCTACCAGCAAGTTTTAAAAGTTGATTTTTGAAGCTGACAGAACTTAGCTATGTTAGTTTTGCACAAATAAATCATATTATTGAACTATGGAGAGTCAATTGTATATGTTGGTTTCTTTTTAGTTTCTTTTAAGTGCCGTGAGATTACAAATGCAACTGCACATTTTCCAATTATTCTAGGAAAAATGTAAGAAAAGAATGCTTGACAATGAAGTTTCAGATGATGATGAAGGCAATGCAGATGACTCCAAGATACAAGCAGAAAAAAGGATGAAAGTTATTTCTGGTGATGATCTTGGTGATTCATTTTTATCAGACGAAGAACAAGGAAACAAAGGTTGGGTGGATGAGGTGCTCAGGAGAAGAGAAGAGGAAAGTGATGATGGTAGTTTTGCATCAGAGGAAACCGAGGAGGATGAAAATGACAATGACTTGGGAGAAAAATTAATAGAGCAATATTGGGAGCAAAGAGATGATGAGTATAACATTGATGATAAACAAGAAAGAGAGATGCTAGATGAATCAGGTGAAGAGGCATTGAAGAAAAGGCTAAAAGAAAACAGGGAAATAAAATTCAGAAGTCAAAAGTCAGACAAAGCCAAGGAAAAGAATGCAACTATTCAAAAGACAATTGTGGCTGAGAAAATTGAAACTCTTCCCTATGTTATTAATGCTCCAAGCAATTTGAGAGAGTTAAGGACTTTGCTTGATAATCGGTCAGACAATCAGATAGTTGAAGCAATTGGTCGTATTCGAGCATTCAATGCTATTAGCTTGGCTGCAAAGAATCGTCATAAAATGCAAGTAAGAGAATTTTTTCTTCTTTCAGTAGAAATTCAATGTAACAAAGTAGCTTTCCACTTTCTCAGTGGTAATTTAGTAGTTAATAATTATGTTGTATGGAAAAACCAACACTCGTAGTGGTTAACTATGAATTATTCTACTGTGTACATGGAAGATGTCATGGATGGAAACAGTCAGATGTTCTGACATGAACTTAACTTTCATATCATGTGCAGGTATTCTATGGTGTTTTGGTGCAGTATTTTGCTGTTCTTGCAGATGAAAAGACACTAAAATTAAATAAAATCAACTTATTTGTCAGGCCCCTGATAGAGATCAGCTTTGAAATACCATACTTTGCAGCCATTTGTGCACGACAACGTCTAATGCACATTAGGAAACAAATGTCTGAGGATCTTAAGAACCCAGGTCTCTGAGATCTTCTCTTTATACTTATAGGCAGGCTGCATCTTTACTACTACTGAATAGGATCATGTAAATCATTTTGGACGTTAGAAATATTCAGTACAGCTCCACTTCTATATTATGGGAATTAACAAAGGTTGTTTAATTTTGTCTACAGACAAGAACAACGGCTGGCCATCTGTAAAGACATTGTTGTTACTACGACTTTGGTCCCTAATATTTCCTTCTACCGATTTCTGGCATGTTGTTATGACACCTGCTGTTCTACTTCTGTCAGAGTATCTTATGCGTTGCGCTGTCAATTCACGACGGGATGTTGCTATTGGAAAATTCTTATTCTCCATGCATCTCTCAGTGAGTATCATTTCACATTGATAACATGATACTATGAATTCAGTGGAGTGCAATTCTAGAAATCTGGATTTAATATTGCAGATATCATCAGATCTGTTGTGTGCATAAGGAAGAGTGTTTTATCAAAAGATTCAAGAGACAAGAAGATCTGATTGAATAATTGAATTATGCTGAGCAATGCCAATTTGTTTTTCCAATAAAAAGGTCACAATTCCTTATTTCAAGTAGAAATGGAGGAATTACATTTAACAAGATGTCTGAAAAACACCGAACCAGAAATGGGAACTGCTGCCAGCTCACTGATCCAAACAAACAGGTCTAAGAAAAGGAGATCTTAAATCTCCATACCTCTAACTAAACTGAAAATCAACTAGTTCTACAGCTATATGATCGAACTGAGGTCCAAACAAGAAACCAAAGATAAGTCTAGGCCTATAATGTGTAAATTTTTCAAACCTAGTTGATTGTTGTCCTAATGTTCTCCAATAAATAACTCAACAAAATTTTTTATTTAACAGCAGAAAATTAAATTTCTAAACATTGCATCAATCACACGTTAGCTGAAAAATGAACAACAGAAGAAATAAAACACATAGACAGGTATATCTCCTTCGAGT
This sequence comes from Picea engelmannii, assembly GCA_009831015.1. Taxonomy (NCBI): domain Eukaryota; kingdom Viridiplantae; phylum Streptophyta; class Pinopsida; order Pinales; family Pinaceae; genus Picea; species Picea engelmannii. Next base: position 75,041 of record ML792121.1, on the reverse strand, counting down.
CATCTTTTCATTCCTTTGATCAAAGCTTACAAGGTGACCTCTGCAATTTTCTTTGAACCAACAACTGTGCCTGTTCATCTTTCGTTTGCATGTTGATCTTTCATTTGATTATGGAAGGAAAGAGCGGACCATTTATGTGCCTGTTCATCTTTCGTTTGCTTTACGGGATTTAGTGCCATTGAAACCCACATTATTCCTTTTTGATAACTATTTTAATTTTTCTCTCCTTCAAATCTTGATGTTGTGACTAGTTAGATCATGTCACCTTAACAGGTTAGTGGTTCTAATTGCTCATTAATTGATAACTATCGTGTGATATAGAAGGCGGGCAGAGCTAAAACAACTGGAGAAACGAAATACTAATTCTCTTGACTAACCAGTCACAGAGAATACTTATGCGTGTATGGAAACTGTAAGTCGAGTGTTGTAGGCATTGCCTCTTTTGATATATGGAAGAGTCACAGAGAATATTTATGTGCGTATGGAAACTGTAATTCGAGTGTTGTAATACTTATGTGTGTATGGAAACTGTAACTCGTGTTGTACGCATCGCCTCTTTTGATACATGGAAGACAGGTTTATATTTTGGAAGAGTTGCGGTCTGATGAATGGTGGTTGCAGTCTTTTGAAGTAATTTTCATTCATTCATCATGATTCATGGAAACACTATGAAATTATTTTCTATTGGATTCTTCTTTGGCTTGCTGTGTTCGCTTGCCAACAATGGTGACCGACACCCAATCCTACAGAAACCGTATAATACATTGAGCTCTAAGCCGTAATAGAAGTTATGTAAAAGAAAGCGTTTAGAGGTTATGTAAAAGAAAGCATTCATATTTATGTTGTATGTAGTTGTAATAAGTGTAAATTTTACTAGAAGGTAAAATTATATCAGTATACTATTTCATTTTAAAACTTTAATTAGGGTTTCTGTTAAAATTATGGTTTGTTTATAATTTTAATATGATAAATAAAGTTTGTTTGGAAATGAAATAAGCCTAGCGTTTGTTTGCAAATGAAATATGCCATTCAGTGTTCATTAGCCACAGCCACAATTATGTGGTTGTGCTAGTTTTAAACATACACACAATAAAAACAAACTACATAAAAACAAACAAACTGCATAAAAACATTTTAAACACATTTAAATTGGAAACAAACTGCATAGAAACATTTTAAACACATTTAAATTGGAAACTTACCTCTCCACGACCCCTGCGACCTCTGCAACCTCTTCACGACCTCTCCGCAACCCCTGCGACCTCGCGACCTCACGGCGTCCTCTGCCTGTGCTCGGCGACCTCACAATATGCTCACAATACGCTCGACGACCTCACAATATGCTCACAATACGCTCGGCAACCTCACAATACGCTCGGCAACCACAATGCTCTCGTAGAGGCGATTACGCTCGGCGACCACACAATACGCTTGGCGACCACAATTTTTTGAAAACTTCAAAAATTCGATGTGTGGGTAATATATAAACCATCTTTCGGCCGAAATATGGTTCGGCCAAAAGATAGTTCGGCCGAACTAGTTTTCGGCCAAATAATTTTCCGGCCGAACTATCTTTCGATCGAAAACGTATTGCCGGAAAGAAAATATCTGGCCAACCAAATTTATACACTCAAATCGAGGGGGAGGTTATTGCACCGTTCGATTTGACGTTTATTTTTTCGACCGAAAATAGTATCTTTCGGTTGAAAAAAAAAATTCAAAATTTTGGAGACCCGATTGTCACGAAAGTGTAACCCACCTTCGTGATTCCACCCTCAAGGATGAAGATAAAAGAAAGGAATAAAATATCAAAGGAGCAGGTGAAATATTCAGAAGCTAAACTGGATATTCTGGCTAGCACCATGGAAGAAATGTTACACAACATTAACATACGAGAACAACTTGTTGTTCAAAGGCATCATGCCCCATTGATTACAAAGAAAGAAAGGGCAATTGTTCCCAAACATGTTGTAGCTCACCCTTGGTATCATGGATTAGAAAATGACTATTTCATGTATTCAATTCAAAATGCAGACACAAATGAAACTCCATCTCAACATGCAAAGGAACAACCAACCATTTTGATGTGCATGTTCGATGATCAGTATGAGGATGATTATGTAGCTGAAATAGATGTTGACTGTTCAAAGAAATCAACAACATGTTGTTGGCAATAAGAATATTAGTTATAGCTCGAATATGACAATCAACCTGTGCATATTGATTATGACAAGAAGAAGGAAAATGCAACAATATATGCCTTTATGTTGCTCTTCTTTTCAATTTCTGAGAGAAACGTATACACAATTTTTTGACAGTAAATATGAAGAATGTTCTGATCACTCAGTTGAAGATGTCATTGAGGATATGGAGGATGTTCTAAACCCAGAATTGCATCCCTTGAGCTATATTGATTTCCAATTTCCAGATGAAAGCTTAGAGCCTGAGACAGAGTATGACTTAACCCAAAATTACTCTGTACCATTAAGCTTTAATTCATTTCAAATTTTGAAGAAAAATTTTAATCATGTCATGGATAATAAGCACACAGAATATCAGGAACTTTCATTGGAACCAATGCAACAAACATCTCAATTCCTACAAGATCTAGTCATTGATTTCTTGGAGGACTTATGTTGTCAAAGTCATGGTTCACAGGCTAGCGATGAACTTAAAAAAGGTTATGATATAGACATGATTAGACAATCTCTTTCATGGTATGTTTTGGCACGAGTCTCATTTCAAAGTTCAGCAGAAAATTTGCAGCCATATCAGAAATTGCATGAGGATGAAAATAACATAGATACAGTGCCAAATCATGTTGTTGACTTGCCTAAATTTAAAAATCAAGGAACAAGTCAGTTCTACCTTGATCCTATAGTTTCCTATATGGAGAATTTTTTCATTGCAAAGCCCCAATCTATTTCTGGCATTACTTTTGTTCTTCAGGATTGTCAAGGTCTCTGTTGTAAAGATCATATTAGAAATCAATCATTAATGCCTTTGCAAGCTCTAGTTCTGATGCTTATTAAAAATAGTGAAAAACAAAGTTATTGGATCGACTGTTGGATTGGACTCAGTGGAATTTTTCCATTACCTAATTCAGTCGTGATTGTAGTAGATTAGGATAGGAGAGTGTGAATAAGCTCATCATTCCGAGCATCTCTTTTTCAGCAGTGTTCATTTTTTATTTGGTTTCAGTTGAAAGATCAAGAAAGGTACAGGTTGCAAAATAAGATTTTGGGATCAGCCCAATGAATAAAGCACCGATCTGCATGTTCAGAGTTCAGTTGTTCTTGATACCTCCTGAAAGATCTGTCATCCCTAGGTGGAGCCTATGTTGGGGTCCTATGATCATAGGTAACTTGATTCTTCCACTTCTTATTTAGCGTTTCCCCTATGATAAAGACATCTGGATTGTTGGGCTCGGTTGATTCTGTTTCCCCCTCCATCTGTTTCGCCCGATCCTTCATCACCCTACCCGCTGCATCATTCATCCACCATCTGTGCCACTTCCTCCCTTGTACATTTGTCCCATTGAGTATGTCTCGCTTGCCACCCATCCCTGCATAAACAAACTTAGGATAAAAAAAATATTAATTAGATTATTTTAATAAAATAAATAATTATAAATAAACAATTAAATTAATTATTAATTATTAATTTATTAGTGATTAAGTTAGTTTGGGTAAATTAGCATTTAGTTTAGAATTAACATTAATTAAAAAATTAAATAAAACAAAAACAAAAAAACAATTAAAAAAAACTATAATACAAATAAAACATAAAACAAATAATTAAAAAAAAAACATAAAACAAATGATTAAAAAACAAATATTAAAAAAAACATATATTAAATAAAAAAAAATTAACAAAAAATTAAAACAAAATACAAATAAAAAACGAAAAACAAGTTAATTAAAAAATAAAATTTAAACTATCCTAAAGTTCCCACCTACCTTTTCCCCATGCAACTCGGACAACTTTCCACCCTCATGTCACATCACAACCGCGGGGGGGGGGAGTTAACGGTATTGGGAGGACAAGTGTCACCCCCTGGTGAATGCATCCCCCTCCTCCCAATACCGCTTACCACCTCAGGGGGGTCCGAGTAAACCACCTTCCCCTGCAAAACCGCTCACCCAAACAAAAACTCAAAAACGTTTTTTTGCCAGTTTTGAACAGTCAACTTCCGGGAAGGATTTTGGGAAAACAAAGATGGATTTTTAAAATATGAGAGAGGTTTTTGTTCAGAACGGGTTGAATAACAAAATATATCTCATGTTTTTCATAGGTGCTTCTAATTGGGAGAATCAAAGCAATCTTTCAACCCCTTTTTTCAGGTTTCCAGTTTTTCCTATTTCAGTCCTGATTTTGTGGTAGATGTTTTGGCGAGCTGAAGATGAATTAGGAAAAGCAGAAAGAGGTTTTTATTCAGAAAAGGATCATATACAAAAAAAAACCCCGGTTTTTACACAGGCCTCTCATATTGGGAGAATCGAAGAGATCACCGGACCCTATTATTCAAAATTCTGAGAGGCAAAAAATCAAAGGACAAATGGTAAAAATTAGGTGACTGTACGCAGAAGTTGTGGAGATGATTTCAATCCATTTCCATATGTCACTGGCATGAAAACAACGGAATATAATTCAAGGACAAATCACAACAAATTCCACTAAATTAGCACTAGAAATTCGATAAGATTCACAAAATCCCTATAATTTGTAATCTGAATTTCAGTTAGATTAGAATAAATCCTGTTCATTTATGACATGTCTTTGTAAATAAGTTATAAATAGTTCTGATTTCAAAATATGAAGGGTTGGTTCCAGTTAGCAAATATTGGCTTCTGTTGGGACCTGTTGGGAGATATGATCAATTTTTCCCACAAGAACTCTTTGATCAAATTATAGTAATACAGGGCACTATTGCAAGATTCTTGTGTTGATTTCATTGGTGAAGTTTTTCCCCTGATATTTTGTCTTTTTGATTTAATCATTTTGATTTCTACATTATTAATTATTCTAAGAAGATATAGGACATAAGTTTTTTGAATATACACTCTCTCACTGAATTTGGAATAATTTCTATGTTTTCTACTGAAGATCAAAGGCAAAATTCTTCACTGCTTTATTTTTTATTGGATCTCTAAACCTATTCGTCTCCTCCATGAGTAAAATTTATAAGGATCCATTGAATTTCCCTATCTTTCCCTGCAACATTGGCTTGTTAAACCTGCCTTGATTAAATTAATCCGTGACTCCATTTCCTAATGGCCCATTTCCCACTATTCCAACCAAAATTTTAAACCCAAAATATGGTATTTGATAACTAGTCCAAGATCCATACTCAAACAAATATAAATTAGAAAGAGAGATACCTCTATGAGTCTTGGGGTGCTATCTCCTTGACTCGAAGCGGTTTGATGTTACCTTAGTGATTTCCTCCGCAACCTTGGGAAATTATAGAGTGCTAACACACTAGGCGGCCAGTAATGATCAACACATTCTGACGGCTCATGGTTTCTCTGATCTTGTCTAGGACGGGGATAATCAAGCTCCTAATTAACGGGAAGTGAACTAAGTAGAAGAGAACCAAGCACCATACCTGGATGATCCAGACTCACCCCACATTTAGCTCAGGTCTTCCATGAATTGCAAATTTATGGTTTTTCTGAATAGATTTATAGCCATTTTTACATGGCAAGTTTGTAGTACTCACAATACAATGGACAAATTCGATACTGGCATAGAAATGCCCGTTTGTAATCACAACATTAGCAGATGGGTAGAACTTTGCAGCCTGTCTTTTTTGTAATCCTGACAATTTTTGATAATACATAAAAACACCCATTTATGTTAAAAAAAATTAAACATAATACACGGGTACGAAACAAAATTGAGTGCATTGAGTGCATCGATTAATCAAGCATGAGCATCGTACAATTTTGAAATAATAAATATTATTGTATGTTATATTGTTTATGGTACGATGTGTTTTCTCAATAGTACTTATAGGTGTGGTATTATAATTAATATGTACGTGTGTGTATGACTCCTAAAAACACACCTTCTATATTATGACTCCTAAGAACACACCTTCTATATTATGGCACCCAGTGTATAGTGAGTTCAAAAAAATACAATGCATTGATATGTATATATTTTAATTCTTAGTTTTTTACAAATTTTCAATTCATTATTTTGAAGTAAAATATTTTTTTATAAGAATATTTTTTGTTATATTTATGTTATTCTATTTCTATATAATGATCAAATTAATGCGTTATCCAACCAATTGGCATTGCTCATGTGCATGCCTCATTTCTTAATCATTTGTAGGTGATATTTTACTTTGGTTTTTTAACATAATGTTTTCTGGATGATATTCTTGTTTTTTATGTTCTTCCCCTTGATCTTCCATCTACAAACATAGAAATAAAATGTAATAAGTATATCTACATTTATATATAGTAGAATATACATGATTATATAAATAAAAAATCATAACTTAGCACCAAGTCTTTCATAAACAATACACATTCTTTTGAACTTATGTTTCGTGAATTCTCTCAAAATCTCCTCTAATGTCTACATTCTATACTTTGTTTCTTACATGTTTAATGCTACATGACAAAACATAGGAAATTTAAACAACATATCTACATACAAATTGTTCAATTAAACTTTCATTATTCAACATATACTCACAACTCTTACTTTGATCAATTATGGATTGGCTCCTCTTTGTATGTTAGCACCTAGTAAAAGACATCCATGGATAAGTGTAAATTAATTATTTAAATATAAAAATCACAACAAACAAGAAATCTTAAGAAATATCGAAAACATAAATACTCACAAAGTTTACGATAAACCATTTTATTCACATTCATCCTATCTTATGTGATAAATGGATTCTATTTGTTTTCCTTTTCTGCAACAAAACAATTGAAAATTAGTATTTCACGTGATAATTAAACTCAATGTCCATAAAAGAAAAAAAAGTACTCCATACCTCTGAGGCACATTTTAGTTGGGATAAATCCTCTTGCGATGAAATTATGTTCATTTATTTTAACGTATTCTTCTACACTTTTTTGGAGATCCCTACCAACATGTCTTTGTTTTCTCTTGTTTTTCCCTTAGAATTTTCACGATCTCCCTAGAAAAAAAAAGATATAAAAATTTGTTATTTGAAAAAAAAAAAAGATATCGGTGTGTATACTAAGATGATTCGCATCGGGGCGTCAAAAAAATTTCTATGCACCAATGCGACATTCATAGATATAGGGAACGATATAGTATAACATTATTGTTGCGAAATTGAAAACATTTTTCAAAGTTTTATATTTCATTCAGATCTTTATGAATTAAGAAAAGCACGACTTCATTAGTTCCATTCATTATGCATCGTCAAGCACTAAAGAGATTTAAGAAATAGTGATTTCCATATAAAATAGTAATTCATCCATTTTAAACTGAACGATGTGCTTTGTAAATAATGCCCCCCAGTGCGTGTGCTGGTAAAATGTGCACCTCCAACCACGAAAATGATTTTTAATAATATTTCAAATTTAAATAAATATGTGTTGTTTACAGACAAATACACTTTGGTCCACCAATTATGTATAGAGCACACCGGTCACCGCGAAGACATTTTTTAAAAACAAAAGATCAATAGTGATAGGACGATTTAGGATCTTATTTAACGAGTGGTTTCATTGCAATGAATAGGAAACACCCATATATAAATAACCAAACCCTATAAAGAAATTGTGCTTAAAATAATTCTTCTTCTGAAAGATAGAAGGAGAAAACAAAAGAATTGTTAGGAAATTAGGGTTTCCAATACTAAAGGTAACTATGAAACCCCCATTTTTTTTTGTTTGGGAATGCATTAAATTTTTTTTGAATCAAATAGGAGAATGATAAAGATGATTAATAGAATGAAATCATATAGCTAAAATTTCTTCTCTGCATATTTCTATGTGATCTACAGTACTCCCCCTTGAATTTGTCTCTTAAAAAAAAATCCACCAACTTAGAAATATTTGCTCATAAATATCTGTTGTACAAATATCCTCTCTAAAATTTGGAAAACATTAAAACACTGAATATGGTTTTCCTTTATAAACACAAAAACTCAAATTCCTCCTCATTTTTTCATTGTATATTTTGACTTATTTATGATAAACTTGTGCGTTGATTTTTTTTTTTGTAGAAGTTATGTTTTTCAGTGCTCTATGCCACGCGTAGTGCACTAGTGTGGTATGCATAACACACCAATTTATTTCCGTAATAAATTTCAAAGTGTTGATAGTAAGCATGTGTTATTTTTCTAAATTGCTTCAGTCGGTGCAATAGACAGTTTGAAATGTACTAGTGCGAGGTGTAATTAATAACACACAAGGGAAATGTATAACTAATAACGCACCATAAGACAGTTGCATTTGCAAAATTCAAATCAAAACATCTATATTTAAATTTTGCAGAGTTTTTTATTTATGTAGGAAATATGGAGGTCAGTCTTGAGTTGTTACCCCAATTAAACGCACCAATGTAATTTTTTTTTATACATAAGCATCAATACATTTTCAAAAGATAAAGTGCACTAGTGGGGGAGAGAGAGGGGGGGAGATATGGAAGGGGATACAATGACTTAGGGACATTAGGGGATACATGGTGATGGGGAGAGAGGGGGGGCATGGATATAGGGAGAGAAGGGGAGGGAAGGAGGAAGAGAGTGAGAGAATGGTGAGCATAAAATTCACATTTTCTATGTTCGATGAGGATATTTTCAGGGATAAAGTAATGTTTTCATATTTTGTTATGCCATATTGAGATTTCTTGTATAGTTTGGCAGAAAAAACAAATCTGACATTGTAGAAAAAAACATTGATTTCTTAAGTGTGTTGTCAATTTATAAAATTTATTTGAAGTTATATTTTTCTATGCTACCCAAGATGACGGTTTTTTGCTCAAATGAAGGAAAAACAATTATAATATCAAATGACCAATTCTTCATATTCCAACGTCGCCTCATTCTATATATTTAGAATTATTTCAAGGTCTCTCATGTTGATTGCAGTACGTATAGATTTTATTGATAATTCATTTATCTCATTGAATTTAGGTTATGTATGTAGGTGCAATTTAATAATGGTTCATTGAATTTTGCAGGATCAATATTTAGGATCGAGTTCATATTCTCAAGATATTCTTGTGGTCCCAAAATTCAGAAAGCTCTTATCAAGAGAAAGATACCACAAGAAGATGTTTGATGAAAATGGACATCTTATTTACCCTACCAATACTAACATCTCATCTTCTAGAAACCATCCCAGGTCAATGGTATTACACCGTTAATTTGATCTCTTTTATGTAGACAACCCAATAGGGTGTAAGAAAAATATGTTTGAGTAATTGTATTTTTTTATTTTCAATGGGACTAATATAACTGTATTTCTTAATCCGACATTTTTTTGTATAAACGGGTTGGTTTCATGTTCATTATTGGGAAGAAAATGTCCATGCTTCTAATAAGTGTTTGGTATAATGTTTGAAGATATTAAAAAAATTTTGTTACTAATATTATCAATCTAACGTTCATTATTTTTACAATTAGGATCTTGATGATAAGCGAATTATCTACCATCTACCATTGCACCCCACTATGGTGCAATTAATGAGATTTCCGCTAAACGATAAGATCTCAGAGAGAAAGCGTACTGAGAATGGTTGAAACAACCACCTATTTAATAATTCATACTACGTCTCGAGTCACCAATTCAAAACCTCAATAGTAACACTAGTTCTTGACATGTTAGGGATGAAGGAAATGATATAGAGGTTGATATGGATGATTTCTTGCGGGATACCCATGCCATGGACAAAATTTTGTTAGTTTCATTCCAACAAAATGAACTAGGGGATGACGTTGATGTCATAGATACCTTCTACAAAAACCTGAAATGTGATTCCACCACCCCTCTATTTGGTCTAGTATAGGATTCTGCAAGGTATACCCAGCTAGGGACAACAATTATTTTACAACTTGAAAGCAATTTATGGTATGTTTGACACATGTTTCATGACACTTTTGAGGTAACTAACTATTAATTTACCTAAATGTTTAAGAAATCTTGTCACATAATGAAGGAAGAAAATGGTTGATTTTATTCATGCTTAATGATAGTGTAAATTTCTATTTCACACTAATTGTAGGTTATTCAAATATAATGTACTTTCGAGTGATAATGTATTTCCCGATAATTGTGTAGAGGAAAAGAAAATGCTGAAAATGTTAGGTGTTGAGTATATATCATACCATGCATGTCTAAATGATTGTATTATATACATAAACAAATATGTAGACAAAGACATATGTCCAAAATGTGGGGAAGATAGGTACAATACATTTAAAAATGAGGGTAAGGAAAATGGTCCTCCTCATAATATATTTAGGCACATGCCTATAATTTTAAGGATTCAAAGGCTCTTTCGTTGAAAAAAATTAGACATGTGGCATGAGTGGCATGCCTCACACAGAAGTGAGCTAGGAATTATGTGAATACTAACATATTCAAAATCCATGAACCATATAGAGGATACATGTCCCAATAAATTCAAGGATGAAGTACAGAGCCTCCGATTTGTTAGGAAATGAGGAACACTTCCACACTAAACCTATCAGAAGATATGAATAAATATTTAAACATGAAATTAAATGACAAAGAAAACATAAATTACACAAATATTTTACCCTAGAAACCCAAATGGGAAAACCATCATTCCTTGAGCATTATTCTCTCTTGTTCTCTTATTCATTTAGAATAAAAGGTTACATTCCTAACCTTGTTCTATACCTAAGACTTAATCGACATCATACCTTCTTTCTTTACATAAGAACAACCCTATAGCTAATTCAACTTACATCTGCATGACCAAAAACCTCTATGATTATTGATTAGCTATTTGTATTTTACAACATCACAACACACCTTCTTTACAGACTTTATAGTAGGAAAATACCTAAATAAAAGGTGTTGAAAGATGGTTACAGATCCATGCATGTCATTTGCTACAAATTTTGTGAATCTCAGGAGTATGTTATAGTTGAATACCAAGTAGGATTACTAGTTGACTATCAGTTGGAATTCATTCAGTCTTCGATCAATTTCCACATGCCCACCTATAGACCTCTTGTCGTTTGACCTCTTTGACTTTTTTTCAATGTCTTCAACTTTGAATTTACCCGATTGAACCACCTTGACCTTCTTCTAGCCATCAATGTCTTCCAATTCGACTTTACCCGATTGAACCACCTTGACCTTAGAATTTTTGTCGATGTATTTGAATTTGAATTTACCAGGTCAAACCACCTCGACCTTCGACTTGTTGTTGATTACATTGAATTTGAATTTTACTTGATCCACCTCAACTAGACTTTCACTGCAAATAATATAACAACCTAACATTCTCCCACTTGTTGTTTTCTTTGTTGAATCCAGGAGATCTATGAACTCTCATTCACAAACCCAGGGAAACAATTTTCATTGCCTCTTTGCACCAAGAGAACTTCACATCATTCACATACTTGGTTAAAGAGTCTATTATGTTTTCCAACATGTCTAATTTCTACAATATCACATTGTTGCTTTCCACCATGTCTCTCACGAAATTGTATTGTACATAAATGTGCTTAGTCTTAGAATGATAAGTTAGGTTCTTTGCCAAGAATATTGCACTTTTCCTATCACAACTTATATTCATAGATTTCTGCTCAAACCCAATTCTTTAACACAACCTTTGCAACCATATTGCTTCGTTACTTCCATTAGTGGTTTCCATGTATTCAAATTTTATTGTTGACAAGGCTACGACCACCTGTCACTTATTCATCTAGTTGATTGCTCCACCAAACATCTTGAACACATATCCATTGGTCGACCTTTATCGATCCAGATGTCCAGCCTAGTTGGCATTGACAAATCCATGTACATGTACTTCATTGTCATCTTCATATTTTCCTTGATAACATATAGTGTAATATTTTGTGCCACAAAAATACCTAAATATTGTCTTGACATTTGTTCAGTTCTCCTTCCTAGGTGTCGACTTGTACCTACTCAACACTCCCATTCCATGGGAAATTTCTAGTCGAGTGCAAACCATCACATACATTATAATACCAACAACACATGAATAGGGAATACATTCTATGTCCTCTATTTCCTCTCATTTCCTTGGATACTACTCAACAGTTAACCTTGTTTCCATAGGAATTGGAACCTTCACATTTTTGCAATCCTACATGTTGAAATGTTTCAAGACTGTTTCAATATACTTTTTTTGGTTCAACATGATATTTCTAGCTCCTCGATCTCTCTTGATATCCATTCCCAGAATGAATTTCAATACACCGATATATTTCATGTCGAACTTGGAGGATAACTTATTCTTCACCACCTTTATTGCATTCATGTTGTTTCCAATCAGCAACATGTCATCGACATACACTGCTAGATATATGAAACACCCACATTCTTCTTTGGAATATATGCAGTGATCATATTTGATTCTCACAAATCCCAAACTAAGGATGCATGTGTCAAAATTTTGGTACCACATCCTTGGTGATTTATTTAGACCATAAAGGGATATTTTCAATTTGCACACCAAATCTGTTTTTCCCTTTAATACAAATCCTTTAGGTCGTTTCATGTAGATTTATTCTTCTAGCTCCTCATGTAGGAATTTTGTCTTACATCCATCTATTATATTTCTATATCAAATGTTGCAACCAGAGACATTAGTACTCTAATGGAGGTTAATTTTGCAACAGGGGAAAAAATATAATTGAAGTCAACTCCTTCGACTTGGGAATATTCTTTTTCTACCAGTTGAGCTTTGAATTTCTCAACTTGACATGTTGCGTTCATCTTCTTATTGAATAATCATTTGTTATCGACATGATTTATTCCACTAGGTAATTATACTAAGTCCCATGTCTTATTCTTCTGCAAGGATTCCATCTCTTCAACCATGGAGTCCTTCCATAGTTTTCCCTCCGCTGAATCAAATATCTCCCCAAATGAATTGGGCTCATTGTCGATGGTAGTTAACACAAATGCAAAATGAAATTTGGGTGGACTATACCTTTCGACTATTTTTCTTACTCATTATGACCTCCTTACAACCGAGGTCGATTTTTCCACCTCTTCTTATAATTTAGTCAACTCATCTGAATCGTCTTCTTCATTCCTCAGTTCAAACCACACCTTCTCTAGATTATTATTTGTTTGGGCCATTTCTTCAGGCTCATACTTCCTTCTGAATTCTCTAAAGACCACATATCGAGTGTAAATTGTTTTCCTTGATGCAGTATCCCATAACTTATATCCTTTCATTCCTTCTTTGCATCTAATAAAAATACACTTGAATGACTTCTTGTCCAACTTTCTCCTCTTTTCCTTGGGAACATGCACAAATGCATCACAACCAAATACTTTGAGATGTGATATAGAAGGATTCTTACCAAACCATACCTCATGTGTAGTCATGTCGACTAACACCGACGAAGGATACATATTCAATAGATATTTTGTAGTGTCAACTACCTCTTCCCATAATTCTTGTGTGAGCCCAACATCACTTAGTATGCTCCTTTCCTTGTCCATTAATGTTTTGTTAATTATCTCATCAAATCCATTTTTTTGTGGGGTATATGGTGTGGTATTTTTGCATGCTATGCCAAACTACTTGCAGATCTAATCAAATTCCTTCCCACATAATACACCACCATTGTTAGTTATCAACACCTTAATATTCTTATTTGTGAACACCTTAATCTTCTTTCTTCCTCGGGAAATATATCCATGTCTTCCTAGAAAAATAATCTATGAAGGAGACATAATACAAGGATCCACCAAGTGAAGGCACTAAAACATGGCCAAACACATCACTATGAACCAAATATAGAATCCCCTTTTCCCTTGTTTCTCTAGATGGGAACCTCACTCGAATTTATTTTCCACATATGCAATGTACACAAAATTTGACTTCTAAATTACATTTAGGAAAATATTCAACCATAACTTTATATGCATATCTCAAAGTCCTTTTTCTCTAATATGTCCCATCCTCTCATACCATAGAATGATAGAGTTGAATTTATGATGAATTTTCAAGTCGGTTTGAATCAACTTAGCTTGAGTCAAATCTAGTAGAGTTGAAGTCAAGTTGACTTCAATAACAAAAATGATGTTTCATCCAGTCAAGTAAGCATTCCCTAATAAATTGTATAGGTTTCCAATCGAAACTCCTTTCATTAATACCATTGCACCTCTAACCATCTTGCACGTATCCTTTTGAGATAGAGTGTGGACTCCTACATCAGTCATCTTGCTGAAATATATCAGGTTTCTTTCCAAACCTAGAATGTGTAGAACATCTGGAAGGGTTCTACTCCTCCCATCCTGCAGTATCATTGCAAATCTTCCTCGTCCAAAAATTTTGGTTGTCGAGCCGTCCCAAAAGAACGCATCTCCTCCTTCATATCATTCATATTCACAAAAAAATTCTATATGTGGTGTCATATGATAGGATGCTCTTGAGTCGATAAACAAAACATCTTGATCTGAATGTGTACCAGTCGATGCCAAGTACACATTGCCTCCCTTATCTGGAGTCATTTATCTCTTAGTCGACTGCTTCTCATCAGATCTTGTACTGACTTCCATTACCTTTGAATTTCAACCCCTTTTGCAATGCCCAACTTTACTACATTTCCATCATTTTATCGTCGAATGAACAATGAATTTAGATATACCCTTTAACTTAGACTTTCTACCAGAGAATTTTCATTTATCTCTATCAACCGGTCGACCTATCACCACTAATGCATATTTGTTCAATCCTTCCATGTTATTCCTTCTCATTTCTTCTGACAATAGATATGCAATCATGTCTTCTAGTGATAATGTGGTTGAATTTCTCCCTATATCGATGACTAAGCTATCTTAGGAGTCTGACAAAGAACATAATAGGATAACAAATTTTTCCTCCTAAGTGATTTTAATATCCAGAGAAGGTAATTGGCTTATAATGGTATTAAACACATTTAAATGCTCAGTCACAAAAATTCTCTCACTCGTCCTTAGAAGATAAAATTTATTTCTAAGAAACAACTTATTTACCATGGATTTTTACTAGTACAAGATCCCCAACTTGTCCCACAATTTCTTGGTCAAATCTTCACCTAAGACATTTATAAATACTGAATCCGCAAGACAAATTCAAATCACACTCCTTTCCCTTCTCTTAATTTTCTCCCATTCTTTCATCGACATACCTGTCGGAATGGTACTTGGACAAACAACTACCCATTGTTCTCAATCTAGAAGGACATATTCAATTTTAAGCTTCCAAAGATCAAATTTTTGGCCATCGAAATTTTTTATCTATATTCTTGAGTGGCTCTCCATCCTTTAACACAATATTTAAAGATTTTTGACTTATGACTCTTACTGAACCTAGGGTTTAGATAAGATCCAATATTGTTAAACCAGTTTCCGATACCACATGTTAGGAAATGAGTAACACTTGGACACTAAACCTAGTATAAGAGAGGAATAAATATTTAAACAAGAAAGCAAATTATAAAGAAAACACACAATACACAAAGATTTTACCCTGGAAACTCAAATAGCTACCTTATTGTCTTGTTCATTTAGAATAAAAGGTTACATGCCTAACCTTGGTCTACACCTAAGACACAATCGACATCATACCTTTTTTATTTCCACAAGAACAACCTTGTATCCCATTCTACTTACATTTGCATGACCAACACTCTCTACGATTATTGATTACCTATTTTTATTTTACAACATTACAACACTCCTTCTTTATAGGATTTACAGTAGGAAAAACTTATCCATATTATGTTGAGAACGAAATGAGACAAAAAATAAAATACAATAGAGAACACAGAAACACAATGAAACCCAACTTCTATTAATGAATAAGACAAAAAATACATCGACGAACACAAACTAGTAGAATGGGGTAGCTCATCCATGAAAAGAAAGAGACTATTCATTCTAAAAAATATTTACATCACACTCCATTGCATGCTTAAAGGGGATACTTCACCTCAATTATATATGAGATAGTGAGAGGAGAACAATTCCCATGATGCATGTGGGAAAAATTGGACTAAGTTTATACAATGTCATAGGCATGTAAAACACTAGGACTTCTTGAGCGGTCACCCATCCCAGTACTACTCTATCTTGATTGCACTTAACTATGGATTTATAATGGGATCCAATGCATTAATGCTATGTTGTAGGAATGTACATAAAACCACTAGGAAATCATTAAATGATGTTTGTAGTTAACACATGAAGATGGAATTACATTGCATTCCCCATCAAAAGGGTGAATATAATGGTTTATCAAAACCATAGGCTCGAAATGTTGATTCATTGGAAAATGTGGATAGCCATCGAGATCGACCTGGATCATTCGTCCCCCCTTAGGAAGCAATGGTACCCATTGCGTCAAGTTCGTTCTAGATATGGAGAAACTTCTGTTGAATATGAACCTTGGTGACTTGCTTTCCTTTTTTAAGTAGATGTCTTGCTTGTACTTTTCCCATGGAAGGATGTCATGAACCTGTTGTAGGTGTTGGATCTTTTCAATGAATCTAGCTACACAATCTCCCTTGGTCTAAGTATGGGAGGAATTTGTCAGTGAAAATGCATCAAGAAGAGATATATCAATTCCAGCTAATGGATGGAACCCCAAGCACACCTGAAAAGGGTTATGGCCAATAGATTTATGATGAACATATGGAAGAATCTCATTTTCTTCGTGCCGCTATGCAATCTTGTCAACCTACTTCTATTGGATAGAAATGTATTGGGATGATTTTGTAGTGGCTGCAATGAACTTGTATTCACCATCTGAATGGATCATGAATAGGGAAAATTCTTTTGTCGAAGAGATTACTTTGTGGCATCATTTTTCTGAGACCATTGAAGTGGTAGTAGTTGGATCTACCTATAGTACATTATAGAGATGATATATTAGAGTAACAATGACACTATGGGGTCGATACTCATAGATATCATGACGTTTCCACATATATGGTTGTCCTAGAAGAAAATCATAGAATTCAAGTGGGGAAAAATCACACACTACCTCATCCTTGAAGGGCTTGATGTCGTAGTACATGCGACACTATTGGGGACCATGAATGTCTTGTCCCCAGCTCAACCATTTGATGGTGTATGGTTGGGGGTGTGTCATCATTGGTAGCTTCAATATATTAAAAACCTTAGATGATGTTAGGTTCTTTTGACTCCCATTTTCAACAATGAAATGTGGTGGGGTCCCCTTTACCCACATCTATGAGTGGACGAGCCGCTCCCCCTCCTCAAGCTCCTTTGGTTGTATTTTTATGGCCACGATGGTAGCAGTGGGTTCTGCATCGATGACATGTTTCCCTTTATTGTTATCTGAATCACAGTCTGAGTCATGCTCTTATTCATTTTATTCCATATCGACCACCAACGACTGTTTCAAGCTACATTCATCAGTTTTTTTCTAGGGGTTTTGTGGAACTCACACCACTTTCCAGTGTCTTTATTAAACTTCTTATTAAAATTGTTTTTCTGTGTCTTGGACTGGATCTCTTGAGGTTGGCCTTCTTTGTTGATTTTTCCTTTGTTCTTTGAGTTAGTTTTGTATTTTCCATGCTTATGTTGTGGTGTATTTTCAAACCCGAACTTCCTCTTACTCCGTTGCTTGAATTTCTACTCGATTTTGACTGCATATTGATAAACAACTCTTAATGAGGAGATGTCCAAGAAATCAATCTGTGTTTGTATGTACCTATTTAGACCACTGTGGTACTTCAAAACCAGGTGTCACTTGGAGTTTTTGATACGTATCTTTGAGCACAAGGTATGGAATATGTTAATGTACTCCAGCACCGTCTGGTCTCTTTTATGACGCAAATTCATCCATCTCAGGTACTGGTCATCATAGTTTATAACATGGTATAACTCTTCCTTTAGGGCATATACAAAGGCCTCCAAAGTGGTTTCTCTCCTGAATGGTGTAGATTCATCTACGGTATACCTATCCCAGTAACCTTCCCACCAAGCTATGACATGAGGAAGGTATTTAAGGAGTGTGAAGGTGATCTTTTCACCATCAGAAATTTTTTGGACATAGTAATAACCTTCTAACGGATTCAACCATTTTTCTAGAGCATTTCCATCTATCTGGCCTTCAAATAAGGGGATATCAAAATTTACTTCTACCTTGAAGGGTTTTGCACCTATGAAATGGTTGCTTGACAAAGATGCCTCAACCGCCATCAGTAGAATTTTCAAGATCTAAGTGAATTTGTCCATCATTTCATTCCCTTATCATCTGAGGGATTCCTTGAGAAACATATTGAAAGGATATCATTCTTTGTCATTGTTAGGCTCCAATCTACTGATGTAAATTAGAGTACAAATGATTGTCAATCTAGTGTTTGTAAGACTTAGAGTCACGTCCAAAGTATATGGATTTAGAGATAGTTTTTTTGATCTTTAATGGAGATAAACCAAAACCTATTCTAAGGGATGAATATGGAAGAGATGCTAATCTTCTGTTCAGAAGTCTTATTCATAGATCCATAACAGTAATCAACAATTGTTTTTCTAAAGAGTATCAACAGTAAGCATTCAAGAGATGTTTGAACTAGTTCTAAGACTTATCAAATGATAGAAGGACAAAAACCTTATTCAAGAGATGCATTCATTGTATTCTTTCATTCATTCATTAGAAACTATCATCGAATTAAATCAAAGTACTGAAAGCATAAATAACTCAAAAATCATTCATGACTAGCTTAATGCTTGAAAGCAAACTACACATTGAATTCTTGTTCAAGAAATCATTCACAATATGAGTAAGGATTTGAAACATTAAGCATATGAATTTGCTATGGAATTCATCTAACTACAGCAAGACAAAAACTCATCTACAACAAGATCTGATCTAAAACATGTATCAAAGATTACATGGAAAGAACATAAAGAAAGAGTGTACTAGTTTGGCAAAGGGGACCCTCCAATGCTTCACCGGTACACTTGAGTTGTCTCAGCTAAGAAAGAGCTCCAATAGCATTCAAATCATCATATCATAGGCATTAACAGGAACAAAACACAGAACTGATCTTCAAGACTACAAATTCCAAAGTTTCTTCATTCACTTCCAGATTGTCATACTAGTTTATGCTTAAGAATATTTATACAAGAGTTTCAAAA
The DNA here is from genome assembly GCA_009831015.1 of Picea engelmannii. Taxonomy (NCBI): domain Eukaryota; kingdom Viridiplantae; phylum Streptophyta; class Pinopsida; order Pinales; family Pinaceae; genus Picea; species Picea engelmannii. The sequence continues at coordinate 55,707 of ML792121.1, read as the reverse complement.
CTAAAAATGCTAATAGGTATCCTAAATATCATAATAAGATCCATAATATCCTAGGGAGTTTGAATTCCTCCTTCAGATCCACAATATATGGCCAAATCCCACGAAAATCCAAAACTATCCATGATTTGGGGCTAAAACAGGGTATTTTCTGCTGAAGTGGCCCTATTTGACCAGCGTTGACCGAACATATGGAAGGCTCATATCTCGAAGATGATAGATCATTATCCATACTTGTACATCAGGGAACATGACCCAAGTCATAGATTTCTTCCAGGTGTCCTGCAAGTACACGATCCTCGGAGCTATTACGAGATTTAGTCAAATCCTGTAATTTCTGATAAATTTTCAATTTTAATGCCAAAATTTAGAAAACTCAATTCTTAACCTAAAGAATGATAAATATACCTTGCATAAACTGTTTCATGGAAGATATGGAATGAAATGAAGGAAAAATGGATGGATATAGAGGAAAACATGTGGTTTATAGAGCAAAAAGGAAGCATAAAAATGTACTCAACATCTCCCCCAAGAAGAAGTCCTTGCATGTCCTCATGCACAAAAATGTCCCTGAACCTCTGTCACTGATCTTCTGCCACCTCCGCTGCCTACAATAATGTTTCCACATCCACCTGAGTTGTATGAAGTGCTTTCATTCTTTGATACTTCTCTTTGTATGCCTTTTTCTGTTGGAACCACTTATAGGTTTGTTTGGAGATTAACTTGTTTTGTTTTTGAAGATTCTTGTTCTTCTTCTTCAAAGTTTAATTCTCCTCCTGTGTTTTGTGACTTTGAGTTCTTATAATTTCATTTTCTGTTTTTATGTATCTTTCTAAGACTTCAATTTCTTTGATTTTTCTCTTCATTTTCCTTATTTTCTTATTTTTGCTATCAAGTTCAGATGTGGATGTACGAGCCACTTCTTCCATTTGAGGTTATTCTTTCATGTCCCTGATTAATTGTTCCACATCTACTCTCATCTGTTCATAGGTAGAAGTTTCATGTTCCTCAAAACCATCATTTCCCAATGATTGTGCCTCTAGAGTCTGAATATGTGCATACTGTGTTTGTTGTGCTTCATCATCATTTTCTTGTATTTGGCCCTTTTGAACTTGTTGGCGTTTTCTTGACTTCCTTTCATAAGTGGTAAAAATCTTGTCTTTTTCCTCAAGTTCTTTCTCTTTTATCACCATACTTCTTGTTTTTATCCTCCCCATAGGCGGTTTTGGGCTTATTGCCTTGGGGTGTTGTACTTCTCCCTCATCATCAGTCAAAACTAAAATTTGTTCCTCTTCTTCTTCCTCCTTTATTGTTTCAAAACCATTTTCAATGACAAATTGTTGCCAAATCAAACTTTGTTTCTGTAGTTCATATTTAATGATCATTTTAATAAAACCACGGTGATATAAACTCTTTTCTGTGTTCCTTCCTTGTTTCTGGACAGCCTTAGCCATTTTAGAAAGACTTTGTAAGAGAAAATAAGGCATATTGATTTCATAGTCACCTTTTAAGTGTTGTAGCAGTTTAATATGATATAGGTAGATGATGCTAAACCTTCCCTCACAAGTTATAAATTTCTGTATGAGGTAAGCTAATTCATCCCAATGATGAACCAACCAACTTCTTGGGATTCCCTTCTTCCAATTTACTGCTGCTACCCTTGACCTAGAAATAAAAGGTACCCATGATTTATCTTTGAAATGCTTGGTTTTGAAATATCTCTCTCCTATTTGAGGAAGTCCAGTGACATGTGCAATGTTATCTCCAATAATCCTAATGGTAAGGTTTCCAATAGTAGCTCTTTCCCCATCAAATGAGTGAGAAAATTCTAAGGCAACTCCTTCACAAAATCCATCAATGTTTTCAAGAAAACCTATCCACTGTTTTTTCTCCAAAATTTGTATACAATCCCTGTGTATTTCTGATGCAACAAGCCTCTCTGGTTAATATCTAGATACCATACTTCCAAGTTTTAAGAGAAAGACCTAAAATATTTCCATCGTTTATAGAAAGGAGGTCTACAAGCTTCAACTCTGCAATTCTTTTTGACCAAAATTTCTTAAACTTTCAGATTTCGTGTGGATTTAATTCTGTGTATGGTCTTCAAGAAGATTTTATGTTCAATAAGCAAAGGAAATTCCTTATTTTAAATTCCTAAACTGCTCTCTGTTCATAAAAAAATTATGCAAGGGCATACCTGGTAAGATCAAAAAAACAATCTAAGGCTTCTTGTTGAATTCTGGCTCAATTTCCCCTCCTTCAATTGGCCTCTACTAAAAATGAATTGTCTTGTTTCAAAATGTGCCATAGGATGTTGAATTTTATACTTGGCTATTTAATCATTTGAGTCTGGGCTTACCTTCAGTGGTCAAATCCTATTTGGATACATTCTCTGCTTTTTCTTCCCCACGTATCTCCTTCAACCTCCCGTGTTTTCTTCCACAGAACGAAAATACTGTATGTTCACAGTGAAATTGTCAACATACAATTCATTTTTATATCAACAAATTTTGGGATAGGAATGCGTAGGAGGGATAATGTGCTAGAGCATAGGGATTTGGGATGCGTAGGAGGAACAATGTGCTAGAGTGTAGGGATTTTGGATGGCGCTGGCATTGTGAACAGAGCGTGTAATTTTTGAAATGGAGGTAAGTGTATGCAGAGGTGCATCGACGGTTCAAGTCCGGGAGCGTGAAAGTGAGACACAACGTGCAATGTTTGGTGAGACCCAACAAATATGAAAATCATTTGAGTCGTTTTTGTTTTTATGGAGAGAAAATGTTGGAGGAGATTTAAACAAGGGTCTTTATTTTTTAAAATGGTTTGTACAGCGATCATAGCTGAAGGTGTTGCTCTGTTCGTACCTTTGTACTCTTCTCCTCTTTGCAATCATTATAAGAAATGGTTTTTTAAAATGTTTACTTGACTTATAACTCCCTAAACCTCTTCATCAAACATGAACTTTTTTTCTTATAACCCCTTTTTAAGTATATATGCAAACCACCCTTAATCTATGCAACAATACTTCAGTCTGTGTATGCAACTTATGTCTTCAGAAACAGAGCATTTGACAACTCAAAAAAAACAATGTGTTTTGGTATTTGAAACCTGATCGCTCCTTATAACTCCTTTGAAAACCAAAAGTGGTTCTTTTAAGTACCATTTTTAATGCTTTTGAGGATGAAAATGGAGTGATGAAAAGATGATGTAGGGGAAAGGAAGGATAGGGTATTTATCATTGCTTAACTTAGGAATAATTCTCAAATTTAAAGAATTAAAAAGGAAAATATATACTAACTTGTTTTCTCATTATGTTTTGCTTGACTGAAGCTGGATGGAATGTTGTTGTAAGTCCTTAATTTCCTCTTGTATTTCTTTTTTCTTAGTATCTCAGGTCCCTCTGCTGATTGAAATTTGATATTTTCCTCAGGTCCCTCTGCTGAATTGAAATGGATGTCTTCCTCAGGTCCTTCAACTGAATGGAGTTGATATCTTCCTCAGGTCCCTCTACTGAATGGAGTTGTTATGTTCCTCAATTCCCTCTGTTGACTGCAAATTGCTATCTTCCTCAGGTCCCTCTACTGATTGAAAAATTGATACTTTCAGGTCCCTCTACTGATTGAAAAATTGATACTTTCAGGTCCCTCTGCTGATTGAAAATTTCCTTTCTTTTAATGCATGTTGTCATCTGTAGAAGGCTTGAAAGGTTTTCAAAATAAACCTTATCCCCCTCAGCCTTATTTATTGACTTGTCCTCAAGTCAAAGATAAATGTTTGTAAAACTTTTGAAGCTGAAAAATGAAACTAGAAGTTAATGATGAAAATTATTATTATTTTTTGAAGAATTTTGGTTGACCAATGTTACTTGGTTTTCCAATCAAAATTCGAGTTTATATTGTGCCATTTTCCTGGATTTTCACAACTGAACTCCCTTTTTTTCTTTTTCTCTTTTTTTTTTCTTCTCTTATATATATATATATATATATATATATATATATATATATATATATATATATATATATTTATATTTTATATATTTTTATATTTTTATATTTTTTATTTATTCATATATTTTTAAGGAGAATGTGAAGGAGACACATGATTCTGTTTCTCCAACACTTCCATCTCATTCTGTTGAGATATCTACTACAGAAATTCTTCCTTGTTTACAGGCTTATTGTAGAGCTTTAGCCTATGTCCATTGACTATGAATGAGCTCGCCTCATCGTCTATTGTTTGTAATTTGACTGAGCCATTGTCATATAATTTTGCAATCTCATATGGACCAAGCCAATGAGTTGTAAATTTAGCTTTGAAATCTTTGAATTTTGAATCAAATAACAAAGACCAGTCTCCTTCTTTGAATTGTTTCTATTTGATATACTTATCATGCCAATGTGCCCTTTGTTGTTGTATCAAAGTGTTGTGTTCAACTGTTGCCTGTCTCATCTCATCTAATTGATTTAATTGCATGATCCTCTCTTTTTGTGCTTCGGAAAGATCTATTCGTAAATCAGCTGTTAGTTTAAAAGTATGAATTTGAAATTCTATAGGTAACAAAACTTGCTTACCATAGACCAACTGATAAGGAGTAAACCCAATACTGTTTTTATAGGTGATTCTGTATGCCCATAATTCTTCTTGAAGCTTGTCTGACCAATCTTTTCTGTGTGTTTGGACTGTCTTGTTCATGATTGCTTCTAAATTTTTGTTAGTAGATTCCACATGTCCATTTGCTTGTGGATGATAGGGTGTATATTTTCGATGCTTGATCTAATATTTGTTTGCTAAGTCTTTCACCATTTTACAAGTAAACTATGCTCCTTGGTGTGTTACAATCTCTCGTGGTACTTCAAATCTAACAAATATTTCTTGAAAGAGGAAGTTGACCACTGATTGTTCTGCAGCTCTCACTAATGCTTTGGATTCCACCCACTTTGTAACATAATTAGTACATACTAAGATGTATCGCTTCCCTTTTGATGGTGGATTTATTAGACCAATGAAATCAAGAGCCCATTTTTCAAATGGCTCAATGTGAACTTGTGATTTGAGAGGCATCTCATCGGTTGGAAGTGGCTTTCCCATCCTTTGGCAGCTATCACAACTTTGGACATATTTCTTGGAATCTTTGAATATGGATGGCCAATAATACCCTAAATTGAGTATTTTGTAAGATGTCCTCTTATCTGCAAAATGACCACCAAAAGGTTCATCATGGAAAGATTTTAGTATTTCTAAAATCTCATCTTGTCTCACACATCTCTTAATTATGAGGTCATATCCTGTATAAAAGAGATCTCCATCAATCCATGTGTATCTAGCACTTTGTTTAATTATCTTTTTCTTTTCTTTGGATGTGAGATATGGAGGTAACATTCTTTATGATAAATAGTTGTCTATATCAGCATACCATGGAGTTATAACTGAAATTGCAAATAGGTGCTCATCAGGAAAATTATTTGAGACAGGAACAATCTCACCAGGGGTTTTTAATCGAGATAGGAAATCAACTACTTGATTTTCTTTTCCAGGTCTATTCAAGACTGTGATGTTGAATTCCTGCATCAATAACAACCATCTTGTTATCCTGCCATTAGTAATAGGTTTGTTCATGAGATATCTTATGGCAGAATGATCTGTATGGATAAAGACTTCATAACCAGTGATATAGTGATGAAACGTATTCACAACATGTACTACTGCCAACATTTATTTCTCTGTGACTATGTAATTCAACTCTGCAGGGGTTATATTTTTACTAATGAAGTAAATAACATAAGTCGTTAGATTTTCTTTTTGACCCAATGATGCCCCTATTGTAGTATCTGATGCATCTGTAGAGATATGAAATGGCAAAGCCCAATTAGGCCCTCTTAATATAGGTGATGTTGATAGCTTGTCTTTGAGCTTCTGAAAGGCATTTTGACAATTAGTATCTCAATGAAAATGTATATTTTTTGCGAGTAATTTGAATAAAGGAAAAGCTATTTTACTAAAATTTTCAATGAATCTTCGGTAATATCCTGCATATCCAAGAAAACTACTCACACCTTTTTGGCTGATTGGTTCTGGTAGATTTACAATGATTTGTATTTTTGCAGGATCCACTGTTATTCCTAATGATGAAATATGATGACCCAATACTACTCTTTCAGTTAGCATCATAAAACATTTTTCATTACTAAGAGACAAATTTGTTTCTATGCATCTTATTAGGAATTTTTCCAAGTTTTTCAAAGATTTGTCAAAATAATCACCATGCATAGAGAAATCATCCATATATACCTCTACACATTCATGTACTAAATCAACAAAAATGGCTAGGACTGCTCTTTGAAAAGTAGTTGGGGCATTACATAAACCAAAAGGTAATACCTTATAAGCATGTGTACCCCATGGGCATGTAAAAGTAGTTTTGTCCTGATCCTCTAATGCTATATTGATTTGGTTATAACCACTAAATCCATCTAAGAAGGAAACGTATTTTTTCCCAGCTAGTGAATCTCAAACTTGATCTATGAATGGTAACGGAAAATGATCTCTAAGTGTTTCTTTGTTCAATTCTCTATAGTCTACACAAATTCTCCATTTCCCATTTTTCTTAGGTACAAAAACTAATGGAGAAACCCATTAACTGTCAAAGATAGGGTAGATGAATCCTACCTTTAATAATTTTTGTAATTTTTCTTTGACTACCTCTTTCAATATTGGATTCATTATTCGTTGTGGTTGTCTGAGTGGTCTTATGTTATTATCTGTGTAGATATGATGAGTGCATGTTTCAGGATGAATCCCCTACATATCAGTATATTCCCAAGCAAATGCTCTATGATATTTCTTCAATAGTGCAATTAATTGTTCTTCTTGGGATGGTTCAAAATTTGTGCCAGTATTCAAGTATTTCCCAGGACTAATTTCAATTATCTTGCTTTGAGTATTTTCCATAGAGATAACTGGAAAAATGTCATTAAATGTTGATTCTAAAGAATGAATTGTACAATTTTCTTGAAAAGTTTGTCCTAATATTTCATCTGCAGCAATGTATTTTGTGTCTCTTAATTCTTTTGAGATATCTGGTTCAGAAATGAAATAGTCTAATAGATCTTCATTATTTTCCTCCCAAAAATCAAAGGCTTGATTAATACTTAATATAGGTTGAATTACTTCTTCATTTTGTTTCTTTGTTTCATCAAGCCAAGGTAATTAATCTATTACAGAAGGTTTTTGAGTAGGAGAATAAAGTGTTATTTGTTTCCTTTCAGTTCCATGTGAGATAATCATATTCCTTGTTCTACAACCAATGAAAGCATCTGATGTGGCCAACCAAAGTCTTCCAAGGATCAATGGATGGCCTCCTAGATTAGATTTTGGTTGAAGGACCAGGAAATCTACTAGATACTCCCAAGAATCCAAAGAAACTATGATATCTTCAAGTATACCTTCAGGAACCACTTTAGATCTATCAACTAATTCTAAGACCGTAGTGGTTGGTCGAAGATTTTGCAAATTCAAATGTCTCATCGTCTCTAATGTCATCACATTAATAGCTGCTCCTAAGTCAATTAATGTTTTAGAGATCAAAAAATTGTTGATTGTTATGGTTACCATTGGAATTCTTGGGTCAACATATTTTTCGATTGAAATGGTATTTGACATTAGGCCTGCTAGATTTCCAATTACATGAATTGTTGGTGGATCTTTCCTTATTTTGTTGGTTTTCTTTGAACACGATTCCTTAATTGATTTTGTATAGATTGGGATATCCTTAATACCTTGCAATAAAGGAATTTTCACACAAACATTTCTTAATTCATCTATGACATCAAACTCGGGAAGAGAGATTGGTAATTTGTCTTTAACCAACCTTTCTGGAAAAGGAAGTGTTTGGATATTTAATATTTTACCCTTCTGGATTTGATTGTCTATTGGTAGATTTTCTATGCTAGGAATATCCTCTTGTTCGATTTGTTTTTCTATGATAACAGGAGAATCCTTTGGTAAAACTTTTCCAGACGTTAAGTGGATATTTTGAAGAGGGAGGATTGAGTATGATGGTCCTTCTTCAATGTTATACATGGGTTTTTCCAGTTTATTATTAGGATTGGAGATTGGTTGAGATGGTAATTGAGTTGGTCTGGGTGGAGTTTGGTTAGATGGTAGCTGGAGTTGTTTTGGTTGGGTTAGTTGAGGTGTAGGTTGTGATGACTGAAAATATGAATTTTGTGGTTGATTCTGCTGGAAGTGTTGATAAGGAAAAGGTTGGTATGGTTGTTGATATGGCTGTTGGTATGGATGTTGGTATGGCTGTTGGTATGGATGATTTCCTTGAGCATACCCTTGCCAACCTTGAGGAGGTTGGTTTTGGCTCTACTGAGGAGGCCAAGTTTGCCAAGTCATGGGTGCATTCCATGAATTTTGAATAGGAGTTTGAAAATTCTGAGGAAATTGTTGAGAGAATTGAGGAGAAAAATTTTGAGATGTACTTGTGAAACGTGGCTGCCAAGGCTTCCTTGGTGCTATGTAATAAAGAGATTCAATTCCTTTTCCTTATTCTATGTGAGTATCTTGTAGTTCTTTTAACCTTGGACAATCATCAGTGGCATGATTATCTGTACATAATCCACAAACTTGAATTTTGTTTAAAGGACATTCTCTCAGTGCATGTTTTTTTCTACATATAGGACAATAGATGGCTAATACTTTATCTTGTTCCTCTTGCTTCTGTTTATCTTTCAATGTGTCAATTTGTGAACCAAATGTGTTCATAATATCAGTTTTAAATCTCTCAAACAGATTCCCTAATTTTGATTTAGTAACACCATTGGAAATTGATTTTGTTGACTCTGTCACAATATCTCTCTGTCCTCGTCCTCTTTTAGCTTTTCCCCTTGAATATTTCTTACATAATTCAGAGATTTTTGGGAAAGGAAGGTGAGAAATATCCCCTTCCCCCATTAAATTAAGAGCCTCCAAATTTTCATCTGAAATTCCCTTCAAAAAGATAGTACGAATGACATCCAAAGGAAGATTAGATTGCTTAGATTTATGCATATTATAAAGAAATTTTTCTAGATATTCTTCTAAGCTTTCA
>ML792121.1:32931-46560 GCA_009831015.1 Picea engelmannii | reverse complement strand
CGATGTCAAATTCAAACATGAAAGAATCAGGGTCTTCAGTAGACAAGCCAAAGAAATTTGGAAGAACAGAGGGAGGAATATTTTTCATTTTTATGTCATCTCCTAAAAGAGTTGGTGTATCAACTATAGGAAATGCAAATGTATTATGTTCTTATTCCTCCTCTTGTCTCTTCTCGATGCGATTCTCTATCTTCTCGTTCTTTCCTTCCTCTTTCTTCATTTCTTTTCCTTTCTAATTCCCTTTCCATTCTCTCCCTTTCTTGTCTATCAGCTTCTAACATTGCAAAGAAGTTTTTTGTTGTATAGTCAGATATTTCTGTTGGAAAAAGAGGTTGTCCTATTTGTTCAAAAATAGTTTGTTTTTCTTTTTGCTTTCCTACAAAAGATATTTATGTTTGTGTTTGTTTCTTCTTTACTTCATGAGCCAATAGAACTTGTATTTCTATGAGAGTTAACCTTTGTCCTGAACGTTGTTTCTCTTCTAATTCTTCCAAAGTGATTTTTCCAGCAGTTGGTGTGGTAGATTCGTATTTTTCAATTGTAGATGTTCCTTCTCCTACAGATGGTGGATTAGTTTTTTGGGGTTTTTGTTTTAAAAATCTTCCTTTATCATCCCTAAGTTTAGACATAAAGAAACATAACTTAAAATCAATTCTATGATGTGTTTTTTTATTTTATGAATATCTATGTTTTATTTTATTTTTTATCTCTAAATATGCCTCCCCGACAACGACGCCAAAATGTTAGGATCCAATCTACTGATGTAAATTAGAGTACAAATGATTGTCAATCCAGTGTTTGTAAGACTTAGAGGCATGTCCAAAGTATATGGATTTAGAGATAGTTTTTTTTATCTTTAATGGAGATAAACCAAAACCTATTCTAAGGGATGAATATGGAAGAGATGCTAATCTTCTGTTCATAAGTCCTATTCATAGATCTCATAACAATAATCAACAATTGTTTTTCTAAAGAGTATCAACAGTAAGCATTCAAGAGATGTTTGAAATAGTTCTAAGACTTATCAAATGCTACAAGGACAAAACTCTTATTCAAGAGATGCATTCATTATCTTCTTTCATTCATTCATTGGCAACTATCATCAAATTCAATCAAAGTACTGAAAGCCTAAATAACTCAAAAAGCATTCATGACTATCTTAATGCTTGAAGGCAAACTACACATTGAATTCTTGTTCAAGAAATCATTCACAATATGAGTAAGGCTTTGAAACATTAAGCATATGACTTAGCTATGGAATTCATCTAACTACAACAAGACAAAAACTCATCTACAACAAGATCTGATCTAAAACATGTATCAAAGATTACTTGGAAAGAACATAAAGAAAGAGTGTACTAGTTTGGCAAAGGGGGACCTCCAATGCTTCACTGGTACACTTGAGTTGTCTCAGCTAAGAAAGAGCTCCAAAAACATTCAAATCATCATATTATAGGCATTAATAGGAACAAAACATAGAACTCATCTTCAAGAGTACAAATTCCAAAGTTTCTTCATTCACTTCCAGATTGTCATACTAGTTTATGCTTAAGAGTATTTATACAAGAGTTTCAAAACTAAAAATGCTAATAAGTCTCATAAATATCATAATAAGATCCATAATATCCTAGGGAGGTCGAATGCCTCCTTCAGATCTACAATATATGGCCAAATCCCACGAAAATTTAAAACTGTCCATTATTTGGGGCTAAAACAGGGTATTTTCTGCTGAAGTGGCCCTGTTTGACCAGCGTTGACCGGACATCTGGAAGGCTCAGATATCAAATATGATAGCTCATTATCCATCCTTTTACATCAGGGAACATGACCCAAGTCTTATATTTCACCCAGGTGTCCTGCAAGTACACGAACCTTGGAGCTATTACGGGATTTAGTCAAATCCTGTAATTTCTGATAAATTTTCAATTTTAATGCCAAAATTTAGAAAACTCAATTCTTAAGCCAAAGAATGATAAATATACCTTGCATAAGTTGTTTCATGGAATATATGGAATGAAATGAAGGAAAAATGGATGGATATAGAGGCAAAAGTGTGGTTTATAGAGCAAAAAGGAAGCATAAAAATGTACTCAACAGTCATCTCTATTTTCTTTCTCCATGGGAGATCACTTGGCTTGGCGAGAGCAGTTTTTCTCAAGAGAAACTAGCTCAAGACCCAAATCTCCATACCTTGAACTCATCAGGGACCTACTCTGAGAAATGAAAAGGAGAATACTGACATGATACCATTGATCTAGATTATGTTGAGAACAAGATGAGACAAAAACAAAAATATAGCAAAGAATAGGGAAATATAGTGAAACCCAACTTCTATTAATGAATAAGACAAAAAGAACAATGTCGAACACAAACCGACAAAATGGGGTAGCTTATCTCTAAAAAGAAAGAGATGTTGTCTACGATTCATTTACAACAAGCTTTATATCACACTCCATTGCATGCTTAAAGGGCCTCCTTTACTTCAATTATATATGAGAGAGTGAGAGGAGAACAGTTCTCATGATGCATGTGGGATAAATTGGAATAAGTTTAAAAAATGTCATAGGCATGTAAAACACTAGGATTTCCTGAGCAGTCACCCATCCCAATACTGCTCTAGCTTGAGTGCACTTAACTGCGGAGTTCTAATGGGATACAATGGATTAACACTATGTTGTAGGCATGTACATAAAACCACTAAGAAATCATTACATGATGTATGTAGTTAAAAAATGAAGATGACATTATATTCCATTCCCCATCAAAAGGGTGAATATAATGGTTTATCAAAACCATAGGCTCAAAATGTTGATTCAGTGGAAAAGGATGATAGCCACCAAGATCACCTTGGATCAAAAACCCTAAAGAAAAGGCACCCAAATATGGTTATAGATCCACACAGATCATTGGCTACAAATCCTGCAACTCCCTATATTTTGTTATAGTTGACTACCAAGTTAGATTACTAGTTGATTACTAGTCGTCCTTCATTCTATATTCAATCAGTTTCCACATGCCCACCTGTCAAGCTCTTGTCAATTTACCTCTTTGACTTGCCTTCGATGTCTTTGAATTCAACTTTACCTACTCTAAGCACCTCGACCTTCGACTTGTTGTCGATTTATTCAAATTCGAATTTACCCAATCCAACGACCTCGGCCTTTGACTTGTTGTCGATGTCTTTGAATTCAAATATACCTAGTTGAACCGCCTTGACCTTCAAATTGTTTTTCATTCCTTTGACTACAACTGTCATTCGATCCAACTCAACTAGACTTTCACTGCAAAGAATATAACAACCCAACACGATTGAGCACAACTATGAATGGAGTTAACATGTATTCCTTTCAAAACACCAAATATTATGTTTTTCCAGTTGCATTTATTAATAAAACTACCCCCCAATGGTTGTCCGTGAAGAATCAACATCTTATGTTGGCTCTTATAGTCCCGAGTAGAAGACAAGTGAAGTGAATGGTTGTCTACCTCCAACCAGTGATTGATGAATTTAATAAATTATGAGAAGGGGTGCATGTATATGATTTATCAAGACCCATCATAATGGAGAGGTATTTTACATTGTATAGCATATGGGCGTACACCATGCATGATTATCCAAGACTACAAGTTTGCTCCAATGAGCATGTTCATAGATTTGTTTATATCTCTAAATTTACTCGGTATAGTTCATTTGGTGCAACTATATTTTTGACACTAACATGTTATGTATACATTAACATCACAACTCTTCTAACAAAAGGGTGTCATGAATGTAAATGTTGTGGACCTTCTATAAAGGCTAGGTGTTCCAACGACCTACAAAAGTAGGTGTACGATTGTTTGAGGGTATTCCTCCGAAAAGAGCTACCTTATAGAAGATATGCATCTTCTTTCACTAGTAAACCAGAGATAACTTGGAGACCTAAAATAATGACACCGACAGATTGGAATAGGGAATATGACATGGATAAGGAGAAGTAAATGGTACAATTATTTTATTAAAATGGGGAAACTATGTTTTGTGTGTTAGAATACTAAGAGGGGGAGTGAATCAATATTATGCACTTTTTAGAAATTTTAACCAAAATATGTAAATACCAATTTATAAACAGTATAACATTCAATATATTATGAACAATGTCATTCAACAACACATAACCATAGATACATAGTACACACAAATTTGATGTTGAAACCCAAATGGGAGAAAACCATAGAATGATTTATTATAGATTAGAAGATTACATTCATAAGAAGCATCAATTTCCACATTTCAACAACACCAACCTCCTTGTTTACAGTATCCAAGCTGATGGAAGCTAAAAATCCCTAGATTCTCTAGATCCAACTGGAAGGAGGCTCTAACCCCCTGTTTATAGTCTCCAACCTGAAGGAAGCTACAACTCCCTAGATTCTCCAGCTCCAACTGGAAGGAGGCTCTAACCCACTGATTTACAGGCTCCAATTTAAAGGAAACTACAACTCACTTTATTCTCGAGCACCAAATTGAAGGAGGCTACAAATCTTTTTCCTTTCCTCTTCCTTCCTCCTTGAAATATAAATGGAGACTAAAATTGTAACTTGAACTATCACTGACAATCAACCTGTCATTGCCACTATCACTGATAATAAACTTGTCACTTCCATTGTCACTGACATTGATATATCATCATCATCATCAAAAAAAAGATTCATTTACATGAACCATACGCCAAAATCACCAAGAAAATATCTCAAACATATTCCTAATATCTCCAAGATATGCCTCAAGTATATACCATAACATCAATATATAACCCTCAAAAACACATATAAAGACATACCTTTAATCATGCAATCAATATTGTGCATAAGATCACAACCAATTGTCCTTCCTCAACTTATACCTCAATATGATAGAATCTTCATTGGCCTTTCCTTTAGCATCGTTGGATAAAACTGGGCAACTAGCGATGCCTCGCTTGACGAGTGTTGTGAAACTCGTGGGGGCCTTGATGGAAACCATATTTCTGACTCATGAGGACTTACTCAATTAGGATTTAAAGATAAGCCTTCTACCATCTACAACTATGAGACGTTTCTCCTTCACACTCCTTCACTTCCTCTTTTTCGCTACCTAAAAATCACTAAGAGATCACATACTTTCTTGATTGCTTGATCAAAATGAGAGGTTCTTGATCAGTATTTATACCTTTTCAAGTGACTCCTTTACTTGACTTTATGGATGACCTGCAACTTCTTGTTTTTCAACAAATTTTCTCCTTTAATTAATTTTGGGGCTGACATGTAACTTCTTTGACCTTACATCTAGGTCTTCTTGACCATACTTCGGGCTTCAATTTTAGGAGAGCATAAATTATCATCCATAAGGAACTATGTGTCATACCACCTATCATTGGAAATGACATAATGAGGAATATCCATCTATGAGGGTTCTGAATATATTTGCAATGTCCTATGTTCTATTTTTCTTCAAACAAATTCGGGCTTCATGACCACACCTCAAGGATTCTTGTAGAATTATTGAAATCATCTTCATGTGAGGACCATTCTTAAAGCTACGACATAAGGGGACCACTTTGGATACTTCTCCAAATACACCCATTACTTCTTGAGGCTTATAGACTTCTTCTAGAGTTTGCATCAATGACAGCCAATTTTCCAACAATATCCCCCTTTGGCATTGATGGAAACACTTATGCTCCCTCTGCGACCAATGATCCCCCTATGTTCATGATTTATCCATCTGTATGAACTATCTCTTCCCCTTTGAAATCAATGGAAAGGGGTAACTCCCCCTGACAATTTCTCTCCCACTTTATTCTTTTCCAAAAATTCATGTAGATCATTATGGGGCATAGACTAGTCCAAGTTTCTCTCGAAGATAATGAAATGTCTCTCTTGGGAGAGGTTTGGTGAAGATATATGAAATTTGTTCTTTTTTCCCAATATAATCTAACTTGATATTATTTTATGTAACTTGTTCTCGTAGAAAGTGAAACTTAATCAGAATATATTTTGTCTTTAAACACATCGTTGGATTCTTGGAGATACTTATAGCACTGATATTGTCACAAAATATTGAGATGGGATCATCATATTTTACTGTATGTCTTCCATGGTTTTTTCATCCAAAGGACCTTTCTACAAAATGTTGTTGCTACAATATATTCTACTTATGTTGTAGAAAATGATACTGAGGATTGCTTCTTACTTAGCCATGACAATCACCCAAGTAGAAGGTTGTTTCACTAGTACTTATTTTATCATCAATGCTTCCCTCCCAATATGCATCTGTGTAGGTGACCGTAGTCATCTCATTCCCTTTCATATACCACAATCCAAAATATGGTGTTCCTTTGAGATATATGAATATCCTCTTTACTTCCAAAACATGAGTTTCCTTCAGTATTTCTTGAAATATTGCAACCTATCCAACTGCTTGCATTACATTTGGTCTCAAGGTTGTCTCATAGAGTAGACTTCTAGTCATTGATCTATAGAGTCTATGATGTGATTCCTTAGATTTATCATCTTTTCTCAAATTGCAATCAGTCACCATAGGAGTACTTACAAGTTTGAAATCTTCTGTTCTAGACTTCTTTAATATTTATTTGATGTACTTGGCTTCAAAAATAAAAAATACCTTCATTTAACTAAGATATTTGAAGTCCCCAAAAGAAGGTAAAATCACCAAGTAGGGACATTTAAAACTCATTCTGCATGATTTTGGAAAACTTATTACTCATTCTTTTATCGTCCCTTCCAAAAATGATGTCATCCACTTATACTTCAATGATATGTATGTTGTCCCGATCCAATTTTATGCAAAGATTTTTATCTGCATTGCCATTTTTGAATCCTTGTTACTACAATTACTTCTCCAATATTGAATAATAGGCTCTAGGGGATTTCTTGTGTCCATACAGAGATTTCTTCAATATGCAATCATAATCTTCTCTTTCTGACAGTAGAAACCCTTCTGGTTGTTCGATGTAGACTTATTCTTCTAATTCTCCATTTAAAAATATTTATTTTACATCCATCTGATATACTCTGATTCTTTTGGAACATGCATAGGCTAAGATCATTATTATTTCCTCCATTCCCGGCAATAGGAGCAACATTTTCTTCAAAATCTACTCCTTTAACTTGAGCATATCCTTTGCATAGTATCCTTTCCTTGTTTCTAGTTACTTGTCCATCTTCATTTAGTTTGTTTATAAACACCCATTTTGTAGCAATCACATTTCTTCTTAAGTCTTGGAACCAGTTCCCATGTCTCATTCTTATCTATTTGATTTAGTTATTCTTCCATGGCTTTAATCCAATGCTCATCATTGTTGGCTTCCTCAAATTTGCTGGGTTCAACTGTGCATATTAGTGCTAGGTGTATTTGTTCCAGTGTACGTACCTACTTTATTCCTTTGGTTTGTATTCCTACATTTTTATCTCCAATAATTTTTTATGGTGGATGATTCTTCTGAAACCGACAGTTAGGTGTCATGGAAGGTATCTGAAAATCTTGTTGGTCATTTTTTTCTTGTTTTTCTTTTGGATCCTTCTCGTGTTGTTGTGTTTTTTTTCTTATTCTTCTTCTACATCTTCTTGTTTGAGTTCTTCTTTTGATTCATGCTCTTTTGAATTTATTTTTCCTTCTCTAGTCTTTAGTTCATTTGTTTCATCAATCTTCACATTAATTATTTCCACTATTCTGCTGAGTCTTAGGTTGTAACATTTGTATGTATTTCTTTTACTTGAGTATCCAACCAGTATGCCTTTATCAATTGAAGAGTCAAATTTTCCAATCCTGTTGTCTTCTCTTTTTATGTATCATTTGCTTGAAAATAGTCTAAAGTGCTTGACATGTTTAGATATTTACTTCCATATCTCATATGGAGTCTTGTGACTGTTACTTCTAACTATTCCATTGTTCAATATATAAACGGTTTTATGTACTTCTTATACCCAAAAGTCATTACCTAACTTGGATTATTTCAACATGGTTCTGTCCATTTCCATTACAATTATGTTCTTCCTTTCAATGACTCCATCTTGCCCAGGTGTCCTAGTTTCTAAGAATTGCCTTTTTATTCCATGATCTTAACAAAAATCCATGAATTATTTTGATGTGAACTCATCTCCATTGTCTAATATCAAGCACTTTATTTTCAAATCAGTCTCATTTTCAACCATCTCTTTGAATATCCTGAAACATTCAAATGCCTCTGACTTTTTCTTGAGAAATCAAACTGCGGTCATTCTTGTAAAATAATCAATAAGTAGCATGAAGTATTGTTCACCATCCAATATTTTTGTTCTTATTGGTCCACATAAATTAGTGTGAACAATATCCAAAGGAATTTTTGTAGATTATTACTTTGTTCTGAACTCAGTTCTTGATTGTTTTCTATGTAGGTAGTTTCTATGGGGAAAATCCCCCTAATTTGGGTCTAGTGACTAGGCAAAGCCTTGATACCCAAAAAGACAAAATATTCTATTCTACTCCAAACAAAACATAACCTTATGATAATTGTGGGAAGAGAAAGAAGAAAGAAACATGTACCTTAAGTCCTTATGGATGATGTTGATATCTTCTCATTGTTGTTTGTTCCAAGACTACATGCCTCCTCCCAAAGATGGCCTAAAAAAATGCTATAGAACAAACTAGGACAACATATACTTAATTATAAAGATTATCTAAAGAGTTAGTTATTCATGAAAAGATTCATAAACATAAACACATAGACATAAATATATGGGACAAGAACCTTTATCTTTTAATAATAACAAAATTGGAGGTTACAACCTGAATTTTCATGGCGCAGCTCTACGAACCTCACCTAGGTTCCTCTAATTTGTCTCTAAGTGAACTATTCCCAATACTATATTCACCACCAACATGCCAATATAAGGGTAAAATGATGGATGGTATAAGGAAGATGGATGTAAGGGAATGTTGAGGATGAAACTCAAAGCATAATGCAAAAGGCTTGGGAAAAAAGGGAGAAAATTTGGTAGAGTTCTCTTGCCTCCACTTTGATATATCCAAATGACCCCCCTAGGGACCTATTTATATTAGAAAATGATGGTTAATCCATTTCCATAAGGGATATAGGAGGTAAGATGGTTGAAAAACCTAATATAGCTTGTAAACTCCACCGAAAAGCTTATATTTAATCATTGTTTGTCACTTTTTAGAGTACATGTGTTCTTTCAGTAGTGTAGCATGCATATGTATGCGGGATTTCAGGCATGCATATAGCATATGCATGTTCTCTTTCTATACAATAGGGCGTGTATACCATACACAATTTTGTTTTTTGAGAAGAATTCCATCAGAAAGGGTTGGAAGATGTATGAATGAGTGGACCAACATCAAGGATGCCCAAAAGTGTCATTTTGATATATAACAAATTCCCCCTAATGTGTGAGGTTAGGAGAGAAAATGATGGCCGAAATAAATTACAATATCTTTAATAATGTGGGAAAACACTGGATTCGAGTAATCCCAAACGAGCATATGTGAGCGCATCATCTGTAATAAGATAATAATAATCATCGAGGTAGGAATTCCCATGATCGGGATAAACTAAGCATGGCTTCCAATCAAGTACACTTCAGATCCATGTCATATATATAGTAATCATGGCTACATGACCAATGTGTATTCCAATATAAAGTGTAGCCACGAACAATACACAACGGATCTACAACTCAAAACCATAAGAATATATACAATGTCATAGAAATTGTCAGGAGGAATTAATGCCTATGGATGATAGATTCATAACTCAAGCAATAGATTTAAGTTATTCAAAACCCAGGTAGGACTATAATAGGAGTATAAGACACACTACTCTGATGTCTTTGACAAGTCGTCATGGAAATACTGGAGGACCTTGATCACTAGGCACCAAACTTCATTGATTCTGAATGTGAACTTGACAAGACTCTTGGGATGGCCAACTCATGAAGTAGATAAGAGTTATCATAGAATGCCTGACTCAGGTTGTAAGATTTTCCATTGGACAAGAGAACGATAGATAAAAAGACTCATGAATCATGCTATTGAAATAAGTTTGTGGCACAGGAGGCACCACAAACTCTCCATGTGTTTGGAAGAGTAACCAAATAGAGGAGGACACAACTCTATGTAACAAGAACAACTTCCTAAGTCCATACTAGATCTGAATTCTTCCAGAACAAATGGAATTATGTGTTCTTTCCAAAGTTGACTATATTGTTGCCAACAAAAGAGAATGTTTCATCGTCCCCTCTTTTTGTAATATTTGATTTTTTTGTCTGTTTCACGTACTTAAAGAACTTGAAAAATATTAAAAGAATGCTACGTTACAAAGGAGGAATGAGTTTCGTGGGAAATAAAATTGGTTCCAAGGGCATGGAACATATTGATTCTCAATGCAACGATACATGTGCAGGATAAGGACACTCGGGAAAATTCCTCCATGGGTCAAGGTGTCAGATCACAAGGGAAAAAATGCTACAAGGATTTCACCTAAGGAATACTCTAAAGGTTCAGTAATAACAACATGAAGTTGAAATTAGGCCAAAGACGTAAGGATGAGACATGCAACATGATCACATAATGATACAATGAGACACCTTACATATAAAGTTTTACGAGACCAAAGAAGGTAAGCTCGGTGGTTTTCCACTTCTAGAGAGTATGAAAAAAACTAAAAGAAGGCTCCAGAGTCATATTTTTTGTAAGGTTAGTCTCCATGGCCCAAAAACAAATAAAATAATACCAAGGAGAAATATTCTGGTCACTAGGACCAGAGTATTCCTTTTTCTTGTTTAGTCCAGTCGATCAGGAAAAGGGTTAAACTTATACCAAAAGGGTGTCTCTTCAAAACCATTTTAACGAGTGTGACAGAGACAAGATCACTCAAATATTTTTTCAATTTTAAGGAGTCTGAAAAGAAATTAAATATGGATCACCTACTTTTTCGTAATTTAGTCCCCTGAGACCGAAAAAGTATAAAACATAAATTAGGAGAACTCTCCCGGTGAGACATGTCTCTCCAGGAATACCTTTTTCCTGGGTAATATATTGGCCAGAAAAAGGGTTACACTTATGCCAAATAGATATTCCTTCTGAACCAATTAACGAGTGTGAAAGGAACAAGGTCACTCAACAATATTTTCTTATTTAGGGATTCTGAAAAGGGATTAAAGAAGACGCCAAAGGGTTTCCTTTTTCGCTAAAAAAGAGATAAACCAAAACCAGGGAGAATGGCCCTTTTTCGTAAATTTAGTCCCTCAGGCCTGAAAAAGGGTTAAACTTAAACCTAAGAATACTCTCCTAGTGAACAATAGCTCCTAGTGTGGACCTTTTTCATAAAAATTTCCATCCAGACCGAAAAAGGGGTAAACTATCGGCAGATAGATGTGCCTTCAAATTTCACTTTGATGAGCATGAAGGGAATCAAGATTGCTCGATAATATTTTCAATTTTAGAGAGTCTGAAAAGGGCTTAAATAAGACTCCATGGGAGATCATTTTCTTATGTAATCTAAATAAGGATGAAAAATATAAATAATGTCTCGTTATATGTCACTTTCAGAGTTTAAGTGAGATTGAAAGAAGACAAACCATGCTATTGGGGAGTACCTCAGGTAGGCCATAAAAATGAAGAAGAATAATAATGAAGCTTCAACAAAAATTCATGGTGGGACTAAATGGGATTATCATTCCTATGAAGTACTTTGGCATGGGAACCAAATGGAAAACAAGGTTCTAAGTAGGATGACCATGTAAGGAAGGCTCTACCACATAAAGTACAACACACTTATCAACAAGGAAGATTAGTGTAACAATTCAATGGGGTTGATCCTAAGGCTAAATGAACTAGGAAACAGATAATGCAAAAATGCAAGTAGGGAAAAATCTAACCTATATACTAGTTTCAAGGTTAATACCTATCAGGAAGGATTGATATAATGAACAAAAGTCAAAGAAAAAATGTCTCCAAGATCCTGCATATAAGGCGAATAACACTCATCCATAAGTTATTACATACAATATAGATAGAAACTTCAGAAAATAAGAGGTGTTATTGAATACAAAATTTGAAAATAGAAAAGATGGACTATACAATATGGTACAAGGCACTGCACAACCTCATGCATAGTACAGGTTCAAGTAGAGCCCACTACTAGGCTCTGGCCAATAGTCTCTTCGGTAGTCAACTTGAAAACTCTCCCAAAAGGGAAGAAAACATAAACCATTCTGTAAATATTCCCATGGTATATAATTCATAGTCAGGGCTTCAAGGATAGCCTCATCTGAAAGTAATTCAATATCTAATAAATCATGCGAACAAGAAAGGTCGACAGTCATAAAGGGAGAAACTAAATGACCATATTCCATATAGCGATGGAGGTTTTGGAGAGGACTTACATAGTCTATCAGTGAAGAGTCATAGGCAGAAGGGATTGAGGATCTACAAACAATGACATCCGACTCGAAAGGAAACTCAAGATCACTTAGACCAAGAGGGGGAAGAAAGGGCTCCCATTCCCCCATTGGATAAACCAAAGGATCGATTGTTGAGACCAAGTATTGAGAAGGAAAACATGAGTGAACAAGTTCCTTCTCAGGAGAAATTGAACACCAAGGATAAGACGCCACATAATTTACCTATGGTGGGGTAGAGTCTCTACGAATAATAGGAAAATATAAAGGGGCAACCTGAACTAACACTGAATTAGTATGGTGATTATCATATGTAAACTAGTCAATAGTGATAATGCTTCCATTCTGATGGAAATGCATCACTTGAAAGAGCGTAGACACCACATCATTCATAGAATATAAATAATCACACCCAAGAATCATATTGAAATATAAAGGGCCTTGAACCACTATAACATCGACAAGGATAGTATTCCCAACTACCCAAGAAGAAGATCCTTCTCTGAATGTTTTTTGTCACCTCTCAGATAGTATTTTCCAAGCTAACTTTGAGACCGTGCACCCTTACAATACTAGGAGTAAGTCCGCAAACAATCTTTATGCTGATAACATGACAACTTTATCTTCAAAGCCATCCAAACCAGTGGAAACTAAATAGATTAATGCTAGCCCTAAATTAGATTATGATGTTATCGAAGATCTTAAGAAATTAAGGGCTAACATTTCCATTTACGAGTTGTTAAAATTCCCATTTTTGTTACAGACAATGTTGCAAAATATTTCAGACAATAGCAAGGATGGCAATTTAAATAATAGCCAGGTTGGACAAAGAAAAGTTCCACAGAAGTCTTCCACCAAAGGTAATTCTGGTTCTCAAGATAAAGGAAGCCTTCCTGTATCAAATGTAAATAACAATGTAAATAATGTAAATAACTCAGATAAAGTAGTTATAGAAAATGCGAGTAAGAAACCACAAGCAACAACTCTAAATACTCGCAAGAACGTTCCTCCTTTTCTTTTAACTTTCGAAATCTTCAACAGAAACGTGCACAATTGCATGGTTGACTCAGGAGCATCATCCAATGTAATGCCATGGTCAATCTGTCAGAAAATAAATGCTGAAGTAGAACCATCATCTTTGAAAATAATACAGCTTGATCGAACTGATGTAAAAGTCATGGGTGAATT
>ML792121.1:0-25320 GCA_009831015.1 Picea engelmannii | reverse complement strand
TTATTTTGTAGTTCATTTATGTCCCTACGCATTTCTTCACCTTCATCAAGAGTCCAAGTAGGATTTTCTGGAGGCTTATTTGGTGTAGAAGTTCCCTTTTTGGGTGGCATGTTGGCCAAGTATCAATTTTGAACCTTGATTTTTAGGTGGTTCTGCTAGACAATAATTCTTCTGTTATATCTCCCAAATTTTGGCCCTTCTGGGTATGAAACTTTCTCTTATGTATTTATATGATATTTCTTCTTTGCAATGCCATAGGTCTGATCAAAATTGGATGTGACAAGTGGAATTTATGGTAGCTTCCCCACAACTTGCCGATTTTTTGCCTTTCCAGGAGATCTCACTTGTATAGTGTGCCCCGCACAAAATAATTGATATAAAATTCTGAAACTTGCACCCAAAATACTACAACCTGTCCACAATCCAATGCAACTAGTCCCACACAATTTGTATACTCTAGGAAGAATTTATGATTGTTTTACCTGGAACACCTTCTTGAGACTAGTCAATAGAACTAGTCAAATACCCTATCTTACACAGGGTTTATATACAAATTTAAGATGACCCAGAAGTTGAACTTTTTACCACAGATACATTAACAACTTATGTAAATGGCCTATAGAGTTCAGGGTATGAAACATTACAGAAAATGTTTTATAGCCAAAATTACGCAATGACTCATTTCAGGATGATTCCAGAACCCTATCTTGTACAGGTTGTATCTCCGAAAGTATAAGGCCTCAGAAGCTGAATTTTGAACCCAACGTACCTTGATCCATTTTCTAAATATCCTCCAATCCGTTTCTTCTTAAACATTGTAGAAAACAAGTTATAGCGAAAATTCCACGGTGTCTCTGATGTAGCAGCGAAACCCCAAGACCTTGAGCTCTGATACCATATGTTAAGAATCAAACAACAATATAGCATAGAAAAACCTCAGAAAAAGTACTCAACGCCTTGAAAAAGAGATAATTTCAGATAATAAGCCTCTTCGAGGGGGCAACCTCCTTTTACCCCACTTAAATGTTCAAGTACAAGATGATTCAAAATGAAAATGTCTCCTTGGTATATATAGGAGACTAGGAGGTATAATTACAAATAATGGCCTAAAGCCGGCATAATTAAAATAACATTACTAATCTAAATTACAACTAATGGCCTAAATATGACATAAATAAAATAACATTACTAATCTAATATGCCCCAATTAAGGGGTAATGAGCCAATATTAGGGCTTAACATTCTCCCATCTGCTACTCTGAGAATTTTCTCCTTCACACTCCTATGCTTTCTCAATTTCGCTACATCAGACTCACTAATATATCACAAACTTGCTTTATTTTTTTCTTAAAATGAGAGGCTCTTGATGAGTTTTTATACTTTTTCAATTAACTCCTTTACTTGAATTTAGGATCGAACTGCAACTTCTTGTTTGTAACAAATTTTATCCTTTAGTTAATTTTGGGGCTGACTTGTAACTTCTTTGACCTTAGATCTGGGGCTTCTTGACCATACTTTCGGGCTTCAATTTTAAGAGAGCATAACTTATAAACCGTGAGGAACTATGTGGGGTACCAATTACCATTGGAAATGGCACGAGTAGGACTATCCATATCTGGGTGTTATGAGTGCATTTGCAATGTCCTGCATCGTCTTTTTCTTCAAAAAACTTCGGGCTTCATGACCACACCTCATGGATTATTGTAGACTTCTTCAAAGCATCTTATCGTGTGGGCCATGCTTAAATCTATGCCATAAGGGGACCACTATGCAGACTTATTCAAATACATCCATTAATTATATAGGCTTCTATACTTCTTCTAGAGTTATACATCAATGACACCCAATTCTTCAACATGATTGTTGGGCACTTTAATTGTCTAATTGAATAGAAAATCAAAGTGTTCAATATAAATTGTCAACCTAGAGAAGTTTGTTATTTCAAGATAATTGTGCACAGTCGATGCTAGATTATGAAAGCATCTCTAATATAATTGTAGTAGGGAAGTTTAAAAAAAAAAAAAAAATTATCACTAACACAATTGTGTTGATACAACTCGAGTTCTACAGATTTGAAATCATAATTGCAATCTAAACGGATGAATGTATAAGAACCTTGGATTGCCTACTCTAATCCAAATTTCTAATTTACTTTTGTAGGAAGAAGCTCTATACTATTTGCAGAAAGGAAATCTACTTATTGCAAGAAGGTACTTCACACTTTTATTTCTCGGAAACAAGATTTTAACCTAATGCAGAAAAAGGGAAAGCAGTTCTCCAATAATGTTCAACAATCGACTTCTAATTCTCATGAGACAAGTTTATGCGCATCTAACAAGAAGGAACTAAACTATAACAACAGTTGTATTCTAGAAATGTTTAACAATTAAATCATTCACATTTAAAACAACTAATATATAATTCAAAATGGAGGGGAATCGGTGAGGAAGGTGGGTCCTTTCCTTCTCACTGAATCTGCTCAAAGAAATAGGTTACAGTTTGTTAAAGGAATTCAATCCACTCTTTCATTCAATTGCCAAAAATGTTCATGTACAATCAACGTTACTTTTCTTTCTCCAGTAAAAAATCTCCCTTTCATTACCAATGCTCTCCTATTTAAAGTCCGAGTCATTCAGTAGAACATAATCAGAACAGTCTTGAGAATCCCCGATTCTCAAGCTATTCATTTGATATCATTAATACAAAATCTATAAATCCCCTTGATCAACATCATGAGCCAGCATATATAATAAACAGGTGTTGTAGCAGTCGTATAACAACAGGACTGGTGGTGTCTGTTATAACAACTTCCAGCATTGACGGGCCTCTTTTGCAGTAGTCGTGTAACAACTTCCAGAGTTGGTGGCATCCATTGCAGCAGTCATGTAAGAGCTTCCAAGATTGGTGCATAGATGTAACAACAAGAAGTTTCTCGAAGTGGGATGTTCTAAGCATTTTGATCATTAGTTAAATCATTTCATGGGTAAAATATGTGAACGTTACCAATCAAACATGATAAGTAAATGAAAATATAAAAGAGAGATGAATAGTTCATACCTTGGGAAAAAGGGTCTTAGTACTCATTATAATAGTCATTTAGCTTAGGAATGAGAAGGTTGAATGGGCAAAATATGTAGTGAAAAAGGGACATTTATGGGTCCTAACATGCCCCCCAACTGAAGACATTGCATGTCCTCATGCAAAACACATTCAAACCTTACTTTGTAGATGAAGTAGATAACTGTCTCCTCTAGTGAAAAACTGCTAAGAGAATTTGCTAAGTGCCGGTATTGAAAAATGTCGTGTCCAAAAGAAAATCTGTTGTGTCAACGATCTGTCTAATTTTCTTTATATTTTAGAACAAAATCAGTTTGAGTTGCTCGAGTAACAACTCGTGAAGGAAATAGAGGTTCTTGTTTGCAAGCTTCTGGTATACCGGCAATTGTTTTATGACATTGAGATCTCCTCTATTTTACTGATTTTTGTGTAGCAGTAAGTTCATGTTCAGTCTTGACTAAGACAGTTGTTGGTCCTCTAGCGACTGGAACTTTGAATACCTCATATCCTTCCTAAAAGTAAATGTTTCCGCACTCAAATCACATGAGTTCTTTGTTTCTGTTCATAAAAACTTTTGTCAGTGCTAGGATGTCCAAGGTTATCCCTTCCGGATTCTTCTGTCGAGCAACCTCCACCTCTTGTTACAGGGTATTTAACTCTACTTTGAGGTTATCATTCTCTGTTATTAGTGCAACGATTCTGGAATTTTTTGTATTCTTGATCTTTCTCTCTATTTGGGCAAACAATTGGGCAAGTGGCACATCCTGAACATGTTGTGTAGTTGGTTCTTGTGTAACAGCTGTGTCTGTCAGGACTGGTTCTTGTGGAACAGTCTCGACATGGATAGACAGTTCTTGTATTACTAGTTATGGTGGGACAATCCTCTGTGGAGTAGCTGGTTCTGGTGTAACAGTATCAACCTGGACAACTAGTTCTTGTGTAACATCGGTATATGTCATGATTGGGTCCTGTGGAACAGTCACCACTTGGACAGTTGGTTCATGTAGAACCATCCCTATATCAACCATAGAGGATAGTGGATGAAGAATAGGAATAGCCTGTTCCACATATTGCCATCCAATTGCAGCTTCGGCAGACCTGGTGGACTTGGTTCTTCTCCTGGGTAAAATAGAAACGAAAGAAGGGGTTTTATTCTTCGTTGCTGGAGGAGGAATGGGGCATTCTTCCTCCACCACAAAAGGAGGATATTCTTGTATACTGGGGTCTACGATGATCTGGACATCGTCAATGAATGTGTGATGCATAGAATCATCAGGCAGAGCCGATGATTCTGCTGCAATTTGAGTACATTCATTCTGAAAGGAGAGAATAGTTTCCTGAAGTTTTATGCATAAAGTAAAACCCGGTATTCATACCTCTATAGAATTATTTGTCACAACATCCAAAGGGATCTGATTTGTTGTTGTTCCAATTTGGTCAAGGGCGCTCCAAGGTTTTCCCTTGCATGGATGTTTTCTTTTCTAAGAAAATGCATTGGTAATGATAGTAGGCGCTTGATCGACTATTACAACAATATGGGGGTTATGTGTGAATGTCGGTGCAACAATAGAGGAGGTAAGTGGACTTGATGTTACAGTGGACTGTGCTGACCTTGTTCTCTTTCTTGGTGATCCAGAGATAGGAGCAGGGGTTTTCTTTTTAGAGACAGGGGGTAGGTTTTCAATGATAGTTGTTGTAGACAAGTGATGTGATGCATGTCTTGGTCGAGTGGTTGGTTGTCCATCTGTTTGTTCGAACACAGTTACAGGCTGTTGCAATGCAATTTTGTTGAGGCTTGTCTGGCTGGTGCTAGGATGGCTTCGGGTTATACGGTTTCTTTTCTGAGTCGTCTTACTGGCAACGGCAGTAGGGGTTTTGACTGTTATTGTAGCCGAGGGCAGAGGCTCAGGAAGAGGTCCATGGGTTGTGTTTTCAAGGACTGGTGTAATCATATATGTATGTATAGAATGTGGCTGGTCTGCTACAATAGGTAATGGGTTTTTGGAAATTCCCATAGCTCTGCGAATTAATAGGTTAATGAGTCTGTGATTAGAAATTCATTTCTTGGGGTTCTTGCATTTTTTTGCAAAATGAGCCATGTTATGCAATGAATGGAGGAGAAAATAAGGAATGTTTATGAATTTATGATGTCGCAGATGTGATAATAAGATGAAATCAGAAAAATAAACAACTTGGTATCGACCTTCACAGGTAATGTACCTTTTAAGAAATTTTGCAAATTTCCCCCATGGCTCTAGTAAGGAATTGACATCTACACCTCAGCCTTTGGTCTGAACTTGCTCGGTGTTGAGGAGGAAACCCTTTTGTGCATCCAGAAGATGTGTTTTTCTATTAAACCATCGGTCTCCTGTTTTTGGCAACCCTGTTATAGCAAAAATGCTTTCTTCTGACACTGGAATCCTTACCCCATTCACCATTGAATACCATTTGGTAAGATTTTGACTAAACTCCAATACCTCATCCTCATTAAACCCCTTCAACTTTTTAAAATTTGATATCCAGCCAACCTAGAGAAATATTTGGTAGGCCTCTGGGTGTAGCAACAAATTGTCCAGAGTTGCGGGTTCATATCTCACAGTTAATCCTCCCATGATGTTGCTTGAGAGTTTAACAGGCACGTAGGAGGAGAAACTATCACCTAAATCAGAGACACAACAAGCTCGAACGTGGTTTGTAGAAAGAATACAGTGTCTCAGTGAAAAGAAGTGTGGGTGGAAAGGTGGTGGAGGTGTGTATAAAATTCGGTATGGACGGCTAGATTTACGTTCCCCCCCCCAACTAATCAGATTGGTTCCAGGTGCATCGATTTATGACAACCGGTTAGTAAATAGGAAACCGTGCTTTTATATCTTCATTACTTTAACACATAGGATTAATTACGTACCTCATATCTTACCGCACATAACGACCTGTCGGAGTAACCACACTATCCAACCACCATCTGAGTTGCATGAAATAACTGACATGATGAAGGATCGTGAGAGAAATGACAATTGGAGCAGAAATAGAGTCCTTATTGTAGTTAGCCAACTAGAAATCGCCGGATGTGAAGTCAAGTCATTATGAAGTAGCACTTTCAGATAGAGAGAATCAATATTGTCTAATCAATGGTGTTGTGGCATGTAGATATTGGAGGGATGGAACAGCAGCATCGGAAAAAATGCGAAAAAGAAAGAGTGAAGTGGCAAGAAAGAATAACATCAATTAGTGTATCAGCAGGTTCTTCGGAAAAAATGGAAAAGACAGGTGTAACAGCATGGAAATCGACCAATTTATTGAAAGAAGGTGTAACAACATGGAAATCAAACAATTTATCGGAAGAAGGTGTAATAGCATGGAAATCGTCCAATTTATCGAAAGAAGGTGTAACAACATGGAAATCGGCCAATTTATCGGAAGAAGGTGTAACAACATGGAAATCGGCCAATTTACCGAAAAAGGGGTGGAACAGTATAGAAATTGGTAGAACGCTACATTACTTAGTTTCTAGGAAGTTTTTCAACTTCCATGAACTAATCGTTTGACTCATTTTGCGCTACTCAACCTTGTTGTTCATCAATCTACCTGCACACACATAACCGCCTGATACCTTTCAAAGCTTTATTAGCATAGTAAAGAAAATAGAGAAATTTCAACTAAAAACAGAGAAATGCAAATTTTGCTGAGGTTATTTATAAACAAGGTCTAAGCAAAAGAAGTCCTAAAGTCCAGAAGGTGAAGGAACAAGCTCCTTTCCATTTAAGAATTGATAACCTGTATCAACTGTACATCTAGTTTTGAATTCTTCCTTGGACAATGGATGCTGATATAGACGCAAGTGATGACAATTTGCATGTAACTGTGTATTGGATCCATCAATAGTAATCAACCAGATTGTCCCATTGGAAAAAATGGTGTCTTCATCGTAAGGCCCTAGCCATCGTGTATGCACCTTACCTTGAAATTCCTTAAAGAGTGAATCATACAACAGAGACCAATCTCCTTTCTGGAATAATTTCTTCTTGATGACTCGGTCATGCCATTTTATTCTTTGTTGTTGAATCACTGTGGTTTGATGGATGGTGTCCAAACACTTTTCATCAAGCTCATTGAGTTGTTGTAGTCTGGCTTTCTGTGCCATAGTCAAGTCGAGGTTGACTGCTGATGCAGTTCTTAAGGTTTTGATTTCGAATTCAATGGGGAAAACAGGGCTTTTTCCATATACCAGCTCATAAGGAGAAAAACCAGTTGTGCTCCTCCAAGTAGTTCGGTAAGCCCATGGAGCTTCATGAAATCTGTTAGACCAATCCCTATGATTTTGTCTCATTGTTTTATCAAGAATGGCTTCGATAACTTTGTTGGTGCTTTCCACCTAGCCATTTCCTTGTGGATAGTATGGAGAAGCTATTCTATGTAAAACATGATATTTACTAAGTAGAGCTTCAAATTTATATGATGTGAAAGGGTCTTCTCCATTAGTTACCAATTCTCTGGGAACGCCAAACCTAACAAAGAAATCTTCAAACAAGAATGCTAAGACAACTTCTTCTGAGGATTTGATAAGTGCTTTTGCCTCCACCCACTTGGTCATGTAATCTGTACAGACCAATATATAGAATTTCTGATTGGAAGGTGGGTGAATGGGTCCTACAAAACCCATGGCCCATCTCTCAAAGGGCTCTAACACTATCTGAGACTAGAGAGGCATCTCATCCCTGTGAGTCGGCTGACCCATGCGTTGGAAACTATCACAAGCTTGGACATACTTCTTGGCATCTTGAAATATGCTAGGCCAAAAATAGCCCATCCTTAAAACTTTATGCCGAGTCCTTTTATCAACAAAATGACCCCCATAAGGGCCATGATGGCAAGCTTTCAGCAGATCATAAACTTCATCATCCCTCACACATCTCCTGATTTCTTGGTCCAAGCTTGTGTAGAAGAGGTATACTCCTATCCAACTATACCTAGCACTCTTTTGAATAATCTTCCTTCTTTCTCGAGGAGATAGATGTGGAGGTACCTTCCAGCAACCAAATAATTAGAAATGTCTGCATACCGAGGTGAGTGAGAGGATACTGGAAACAAATGTTCATCAGGAAATGAATCTTATATAGGTGAATTATCATCATTTATATGTAATCTTGAGAGAAAATCAACAACCACATTTTCTTTTCCTGGTCTATCCACTATAGCGATGTCAAATTCTTGCAGTAGTAACAACCATATTTTCACTCAGGCATTAGTAATAGGTTTATTCATTAGATATTTAATGGTTGTATGATCAGTATGAATAAATGTGGGATAAACAATTACATAATGCCTGAATTTATCGATTGCATAAACTACTGCCAAGAATTCTCTTTCAGTAACTGTTTAATTTAACTTAGCATGAGCCATGTTCTTGCTGATATAGTAGATAACATACGTTTCTTTGTCCTCTTGTTTCCCTAGTACTGCACCAATTGCAGTGTCTGAGGCATCTGAAGAAATGTGAAAAGGAAGAGCCCAATTGGGCCCTCTCAAGATGGGAGTTGTGGAAAATTTATGTTTAAGATCTGCAAAAGACAATTCACAGTTGTCAGTCCAACGAAAGTCAACATCTTTTGTTAGTAGAAAAAACAATGGAGAGGCAAGTTTAGAGAAATTTTTAATGAATCTCCTGTAATACCTGGTGTGCCCTAAAAAACCTCTTACCTCTTTTTGAGTTGATGGAGTGGGAATGTCCAAAATTACCTGGATTTTGGTTTGATCTACCTGAATCCTTGCATAAGAGATGAAGTGTCCCAACACTACCCCTTCGCGCATCATCATATGGCAATTTTCTGTACTTAAAGAAATATGAGACTGTCTACATCTTTTGAGAAATTTTTCCAAATTAGACAAAGCTTCTTCGAAATCAGTCATTCACCATATCAGAGAAAATACCAATCACAACTCTCTGGAAAGTGGATGGTGCATTACACAAGCCAAATGGGAGAACCTTGTCGGAAAATGTACCCCAAGGGTTGGTAAAGGTGGTCTTATCTTGGTCCTATGGGGCAATTTGTATCTAGTTATAGCCACTGAATCCATCTAGGAAATAAATTTTTTTTTTTCTGGCTAGGTTGCCTAAAACCTGATCAATAAATGGTAGAGGGAAATGATCCTTATGAGTGGCCTTATTCAAGGCTCTATAGTCCACACACACTCTCCACTTACCATTCCTTTTAATCACAATAACCAATGGTGATACCCACTTGTTGTCTGATATAGGATAGATGAATCTGGCGTTGAGAAGTTTCTGAAGTTCTTCCATAACAATTTCTTTAAGGTTTGGGTTCATCCTCCTTTACGGTTGGAAAATGGGTCAAAATTCTTCTTTGATGTATATATGGTGGGAGCATAGTTAAGAGGGAATGCCTTTCATATCCATGTAATCCCAGGAAAATGATTCTTTATGTATAGTCAATAATTTCATCAATCAACAAGTTTCAATAGTGGAGAGATTGGGATTGATGTTCAATGTTTTTCCAGGTTCGAATTCCACAATGACGGTCTTAGAACTAACTCTAGGAAATAATTCAGTTGTTTCTGTTTTTTCATCTACTGTTACAGCATTCACTGTTACAGCGGATGTTGTTACAACTGAATCAATTTGTTTGTCAACGGTTTCTGAGAACATTTCTGAGTTCATTTCTTCCTGGCAATAGGGTCAAAGACTCTGATCAATCGGGGGTGCATGTTCTGTGTAACAGTAGAGGGGTCACAAATAAAGCAGTTGATTAACTCATCCTCCATCTTGTCTTTGAAACTCAGGGCCTTTCCTATAGTTAGCACAAGCAGAGCACTTCCATCCTTAATGTCCATCCATAGAGAATTTTCAGGTTCTGCACTAGGTGTAGCATGAAGATATAGGGTAAGTTTTTTTGTTTCATAACCATCAGAGGTGGTCATGGAACCATATCTTCAACCAATGAAAGCATTAGTTGTAGTTAACCATGGTCATCCCAGAATTAGAGGATGGCCTCCCAGACTGGATTTGGGTTGCAAAACAACAAAATCAGCAGGATACTCCCATGAGTCCACTGAAATGACTAAATCATTGATTACTCCTTCTGGTCTAATGGTAGAGCGATAAGCTAGTTCTAGAACAGTAGGAGTAGGTTAGATTTGTGTTCTGAATTGTAGCAACTATGTAGTTTCTATTGGCATGATGTTAATTGCTGCCCCTAAGTCAACTAGTACATGTGGAATAGATTTCTGTCCAATTTTAACAGTTACTGTAGGGTTTCCTGGGTCGCCATATTTAATAGGTGGATTTTTTCCTAACATCAGCTCAGACAAATACCCCACTACATGCACTATGAGGGGATATTTAGGTTATCATCCAGGTTTCCTGATACAGAGGTCCCTCACAGTCTTGGCATAAATAGGGACATCCCTTAATGCTTGCAGTAGTGGAATATTAACATGTAGATTTTTCAATTCTCCTGGGAGATTGAAAGATGGTAATTCCACAGGCTTGGTAATTTTCAGTCTTTCAGGGAAATAGTGGGTCTGTTGATTCTATAATAGGTTGGTCAATTTCTTCTTTATCAGAAGATGGTCTCTCCCCTGATTCCTTATCTGATTTTGAAGATGGATCATCTTCAATTATTGGCTCAACTATTCTCCCTGATCT
The DNA here is from genome assembly GCA_009831015.1 of Picea engelmannii. Lineage (NCBI taxonomy): Eukaryota > Viridiplantae > Streptophyta > Pinopsida > Pinales > Pinaceae > Picea > Picea engelmannii. Next base: position 14,600 of record ML792121.1, on the reverse strand, counting down.
TAATTTTATTTCATCACAGGGCATAGGAGTAATAGATAAGGCTAGCACATTATGTATGTCTATGTTCTAAATGACCTTATTATTTGGGTTTAAGTTAGGTTGCACAGGCATCTCAGGTCGTAAGGGAGGATTGTTTGGTGAGGCATTGGGTGGCAATTGCATCTCTTACTGCTGGTACGGGGGTTGGAACTGTTGTTGATAGGGTTCGGTTGGTGATGGCTTTGATAACTGAGTTGTTGTTGAGGGCCTCTCCCGTATGGGTTCCATTGCCCATAGTGATTTTTTTGTTGGGGCATAGGTGACCATGCATTGCGATCCTAATAAGAGGGTGGCATTTGATTTGGAGGGGGGGCATTCATCTGGCCATATGGTAGCTGATTGTTCCAATAATTAAATGTTGGAGGAGAGAATTGAGAGTTCATACCTTGACCTCTTGGTTTCCATTGTCTTCTTTTTGTTATTAGATAGACAGCCTCTGCTTCCTCATTAGTTGCCTTCATTGATGATTTTACACCTGGTAGAAAGGGACATTGGTCAGTGGCATGGTCTAATTCACAAATAAGGCATACCTAGACACTGTTCAGTGGGCACTCCCTTGGTGGATGTTTCTTTCTGCAATTCGGACAGAAAATGCACAATGCTTGCTCTAATTCTGCTTGTTTATATTTGACCTGCAAAGTGTCCATTTGTGAGGCAAAGAGTTAATCATCTCTGTTTTGAAATTTTCTAATAGATTACCTATTTCTTCTCTTGTTTCTCCTCCATTGGCTAATTTTTGTACCCTTGAAAAAGTGGTAACCTTCGTAGATGACTTATTCCTTGTAGATCCTCGAGAACATCTTTTGCAGAAATATACAATGTCCTCATAGGGTTCCTTAGATATATCTCCCTTGCCAAGCATATTCATCATATCTAAACAATTCTCTAACTCCTTTTAGAAAAATGGTTTTTAGAATGTCCTTACTTACATCTGGATGTCCAAACCTTTGTACATTATATTGGAGTCACTCCACAAAGTCTCCAAGGGTATCATCCTCCTTCGGTGACATCTTGAATAGTTCCTCTCTTCGTTCCCTTGCTCGAAAATAGTCTTGGTATTTGTTCATGAAAAGATGCCTCATTTGTACCCATGTTGAAATGTTTTCTCCTCCAAGGCTCATGAACCATCTTAATGAATTACCCTTTAATGTTGCTGGAAACAGTTTAAGCTTCTACGCAGTGGTAGTGTAGTCATAGCTTCTACACAAAATGTCAAATTCAAACATAAATTCATCTGGATCTTTAGTAGATAATCCATGAAAATTTGGGAGAGATGAGAGAGGTATCTTTTTCATAGGAGCCATCCCTGATGTGGGAACATCAAAAATAGGAAAAAACAGGGTAGAGATAGTATTTTCATTGTTTACCTGATCCTCATTGTTCTGTGGATTCTCTTGGTGGATCTCTTCTTCATTATCCCCTTGATTCTCCATATGTGCTCTTTCTCTCCACTCAATACAAATAGCATCCCACTCTTCTTTAGTGACAATCCGACCGTTGATCTGATAAACAACTTCTTCTAGATTTTCCCTATTCCAATCTATACTTCCTTGATCTTCAATGTTCTCCAGTGTTGCTTGCTGATTTGTTGGTGACAAATCTTCAGCTTCAACTTTAGCTTCAGACCTTGATGAGAATGATGTTTCGAGAAGGGGTATTTCTGCTGACTCCAGATCACGCCTTCTTGGAGGATTTGCAGGGTGAAAAACAGATCCTGAAGAAGAATCTTCTCTGGCTATAATCTCATCAACAATGGTTTGTCTCCCCAGTATGTTAGGATTTCTTCCTCCATGTCCTCTGGTACCTGTAAGGTTATTATTTTGGGGGATTCACTCCCACGTTTCTTGATATATGTAGACTATTCATTCCTAAGAAAGAAAACTAATGTGCTTACCAAAATCTATGATTATCTTCCCTGGCAACAGCGCCAAAATGTTGGGCACTTTAATTGTCTAATTGAATAGAAAATCAAAGTGTTCAATAGAAATTGTCAACCCGGGGAAGTCTGTTATTTCAAGATAATTGTGCATAGTCTATGATATACTATGAAATCATCTCTAATCTAATTGTAGTAGGGAAGTTTAAAAAAAAAAAAAACATTATCAGTAACACAGTTGTGCTGATACAACTAGATTTCTACAGATTTGAAATCATAATTGCAATCTAAACTGATGAATGTATAAGAACCCTGGATTGCCTAGTCTAATCCAACTTTCTAATTTACTTTTGCAGGAAGAAGCTCTATACTATTTGCATAAAGGAAATCTACTTATTGCAAGAAGGTACTTCACACTTTTATTTCTCGGAAACAATATTTTAACCTAATGCAGAAAAAGGGAAAGTAGTTCTCCAACAATGTTTAGCAATCGACTTCTAATTCTCATGAGACAAGTTTATGCGCATCTCATAAGAAGGAACTAAACTATAACAATAGTTGTATTCTAGAAATATCTAACAGTTAAATCATTTGGATTTAAAACAACTAATCTAGAATTCAAAATGGAGGGGAATCAGTGAGGAAGGTGGGTCCTTTCCTTCTCACTGAATCTACTCAAAGAAATAGGTTACAGTCTGCTAAAGGAATTCAATCCACTCTTTCATTCAATTGCCAAAAATGTCCGTGTACAATCAGCATTACTTTTCTTTCTCCAGTAAAAACTCTCCCCTTCATTACCAAAGCTCTCCTATTTAAAGTCAGAGTCATTCAGTAGAACATAATCAGAACAGTCTTGAGAATCCCCGATTCTCAAGCTATTCGTTTGATATCATTAATACAAAATCTAGAACTCCCCTTGATCAACATCGTGAGACATCATATATAATCAGCAGGTGTTGTAGAAATCGTATAACAATAGTACTAGTGGTGTATGTTGTAACAACTTCCAGGATTGACAGGCTTCTGTTGCAGTAGTCGTGTAACAACTTCCAGGGTTGGTGGCATCCGTTGCAGCAATCATGTAACAACTTCCAAGATTGGAGCATAGATGTAACAACAACGAGTTTCTCGAAGTGGGTTGTTCTAATCATTTTGATCATTAGTTAAATCATTTCATGGGTAAAATATATGAATGTTACCAATCAAACATGCTAAGTAAATGAAAATATAAAAGTGAGATGAATAGTTCATACCTTGGGGAAAAGGTTCTGAGTACTCATTATAATAGTCATTTAGCTTAGGAATGAGAAGGTTGAATGGGCAAAAGATGTAGTGAAAAAGGGACATTTTTGGGTCCTAACAATGATGATCCTGAATCTTTTGACACCTATATTGAGAAATTCCTATTTGGATGAAAACAAAATATAAATTTTATGATATTCCTTATTGGTATCATATCAAGATTGTCCACATACTAGATCTCATGCATATATTTAAAAATGTTTCATTTCTTTATGGAGGCACATATCATCGAAAAAAAGTGACACAATCATTGTTGGAAGAGATCTTATTGCTTCAAATAATGAAAAGAGAAATTGGAAAAGAAACGAAACTAGAAGAAAGGATGGTCCCTCTTCTTTTTTTAAAGAAGGTGATGTCCCATGGATTTTGAAAAAAGATGATATTTCTATGGCAAAGAATGTGATATTGGGTGTGAAAGAACCTTCTTTGTGTGGGTTGGATCTACAACATTGCTTCACTATAGATGGGAATTTATCAGGATTGAAATCACATGACCATCTAAACCTTATAAGGGTATGTATGTTGAATACTTGATTCTTATAGTTCTATATTGACGTCGGTAAAAATATGCTATGCACTCACATTTTATGGAAATTAATGATGTGTGTGTCTATTTTGTAGTGTCATTATCATTTCTTCCTGCATGGTTGTGTGAACAATGACTTCCCCCAGGACTTGCGATGTGCCATATTGAAATTATCTGCATTTGTACATTGGATCTCATCAAGGGGGATTCACATGGATAACACTCCCTGGTGGCACCGAGATATAGCCAATATTGTTTTTATGTTTGAGAAGGAACTTCCAATGAGTTTTATGTATTTTCATGTTAATCTTCTAGTTCACCTACTTGACTAGTTTGAATTAGTTGGGGTTCTCTCATGCCATTGGATATTCTTCTTAAAGAGGTACCTAAAAAAATTGAAGGGGCTTGTTTGACAACAAGAAAAACCAAAGGGCTCTATGACAGAGCGGTACATTGTATATGAGTCATTTTAATATGTCAATCAGTAGATAAAAAAAAATTGATGACAAAGAAGGGGAAGTTGTTTGGGATGACCATCAAGATGAGGAAAAAAGGGAATGAGAGCTACTCCAAACGAACATAAAAATAAACTTGATAAATATTAGGGAAGTCATATTTTGTCAATTTAGTACAGAGAAATTATTTACATTGAATTTGACAAGATATATTTCATCCCATGCTATTTGTTTTGAATTATTTTATACATCAACGAATTTAGAAATTTTGATGCCATCAATAAATTTGTTCTTTAATTTGATAATATATATTTGATATCATGCTATTTGTTTTGATTTTTTGTATACATCAACCTATTTTGAAATGGATTCCATCAATAAATTTGTTCTTTACAATGTGGAGGCAATGTGACCATTGGTCGCGTTATATGAAAAGAAAAGAAGGAAATGAGGAAGTGTCATGAAAGCATTTATATGGTTGAATGGTAGAAGCATGCTTTATCCTAATCATTTAAAAAAAAACATTCCAAAAATATATCCCAAAAGTTGGGTCGCTAACCAGATACAAGATAAAATATGCGGTGTCCAGTTGTAACCCACGTGGAGAAGATATGGATGCACTAAACGTAGGGATTGGGTGGAACAAATATGTAATAACCTCTCTGAGTACCACATTCTATTTATAATATTACACATTTGAACTATAACATGCATTATGTTTTTATTAATTCTTTCGTTATTAGATATAAGACACCACCCTTTGTTTGCATTTTTACAGGTGCATTTCTTCCCATCTATGTGGGAATATGGACATCATTTTTGCATTTAGTATCCTGTTGAAGGCCACATGACAGGAGATTGTAGAGTGGAGGTTGAGTTCGACCAATATAGTCGTGTTAGCCACCATAATGAAAACATGATAGAGGGGAAGTTAGGTTACATTGGAAAGATACAAGAAATCATGTAAGTGGACTTCTCATCATTTCAATGTGTTATTTTTTGTTGAAAGTAGTGGGATACCTTTCACCGAAGAAATGTAAAGGAAGATCATGATAGTGGGATAATATACATATAAACTCTAAAAAATTGTGGGTTGAAATTAAGGAGCCTCATGTTTTCCAAAAACATTGCAACCAAGTGTTTTTTTACACATATGTGTTGGATGGGGATTGGTGATACGTACTAAGACATGATTTGAGATATACAAATCTTTTTTAGAACAACAATGTTACAATGCCAGGTGAGGAATATAATCAAGGTGATGACAATGAACATTGTTTTCATGTAAATGATTTTCTTAGACATTTATATTGTGGTTGTATCATTTTATTATGGGTATCTATAATGGAAAATTATGTTTTTTCCCCTTAGTTTTATAATTATGTTGGATATGAAAAGATAACAACTATTTACAACTCCCATATTGAAAATTCATTAAACAAACATACGAGCATATGATTTGGTCTTGATATATTTTCATTGTCATATTTATTGTTTATTATAGAAAATTTATGTTGTATTGTATCAAAATATGTTTTTTAATATTTGAATTACTAAGCATTAATTGAGATATCACAAAGTTGGGGTGTACAGTAGTAAATATTTATTTTAAATTATGTTTTATTTAACGAAAAATGAATACATTAAAAAATATTCAAACATAAAAAAATTAGTGTTCGTGAAAAACAAAATTCGAATAAATATATACTTACTTTGATGGAACTTCTAAGAACAATTCGAACAAAATAAGTGCTTGTGGTGTACTTGAAATTACCAAATTTGATGGCATTCCCCACCTTAACTAGCGCAACTATCATGGGGTTCACATATTCTACTCCATCACTTAGTTTTATAATCATATAAACTTATATTAATAATTCTTTTCACATTCTCCTTGAAATAAGTGTCAATATAGGAAGGACATGGAGATTATAAAAGAGTCATTTTCTAAAGCGTAGTTAGAATTAAGGAAAATTTTAATGATCCATACTTATCTAAAATTATATAATCCTTTGTCAATTTTACTAATTCTTAAAATACTAATTATAAAATGTTGGGTGACATTATTTTTAATAAAAGATTCATAAAGTATTTATTAGAGCAAAACATTTTGAAACCATTTCATCCAAAGTGTATAGATCAAAATGTAAGATTATTATGTATATTTATTATTTTAAATTTAATTGAGTAAATATCATTGATCATAGTAGTTGGATAATATAAATTAACAAAATATTTGGAAAAATTAAATATTAGTAGAATATAATCATTGTTATTTTAGTAAACAATTATATTATAAATTTGTCTTGTAATATTTGAATAATAAAAACTTAAAAAGTAACATTATTATTACATCATCAACATTATTATTAGTGAATAATTATGTTACAATGTTATTATTATAATATATGAAATAGAAAAAAATATTCAAATCACAATCATTTCACTCATCATATTTAAGTATTTTTGTTTCTAAACGCATTTAATCAACATATTGTATCTTATTGGACAACAAATAATTCACCTTGAACAAGAGATAAACATTATATGACATTAGTGGTTATAATATTTTGCAATAAATATCCAAATTAATTTCTTTCATAAAAGTGAAGTTAAACATTATATGACAACTGTAAAATTGACTGAGTGATAGATATCAAATTTCACTTAAAAACAGAGAAATAATTAACAATGTTTGTTATTAGCATAATCATATTATATTTTATAAATCAAACATCAAAAACAACCACAACATTATCTCATAAACATAATATATATATAATGTCATATATAGATCTACGGTCAAATATAAAGCAATCAGTACCACTACTAGCTTGGTCCACCACCAGAGCAAGGTGCATTAGTGTCTCTGCTACCAGAGGTAAAGCCTATGTCAATAAGAAATGTTGATGTAAGTGCATTATCAAGTGTGTCTATATCAATATAATGAATATGTGCATCAACAATACCTGATGTGATCATAGTGTCCAAAGAATCAAAATCTTGTGGCACATGTGGAGGAAGAGGAGGAAGAGGGAGATCGAAAAATGATGACACATGTGGACTAGGAGGAAGAGGGGGATCAATGGATGATGACATATGTGGACTAGGAGAAATAAATGATCACAAATGGTGACACAAGTGAAGGAAGAGGAAGAGGAGGGGGGAAGAGGATCAGACATGGATTTAGGTTGAGACACATGTGGAAGGGAAACATGAGGAGGAGGAGGAGGAGGAGGAGGATTAGACATGGATGGATGAATGGTACATGCTACAACCAAATCATTTTGAGGATAATCAAGAAGAATAGGAGGAGGACCATGTGGTGGAGTAGATTATGTGGATGACTCTACTAATGAGCTAGATGTAGTGTGATCATGAGAACCAACCCTCAATGTATCGATGATGTTGATGACACCAACAATATGATGCATCAACATTGTCATGTCACGAGGAAAACACCTTCATGTAGTAGAGAGATCCTCTACCTATAATATGTCTCGAGGGGGTACATGTACCACTCTGTGACTAGTCATGACACAAAATATCTCATTTGCCACCTCTAGTCAGATTCTCATATTCGACCTATGTGGCATGTGGGGTATCTGTACTATTGGAGGATTCTCCTTTACCTCCTCCATCACCTCATCCTGATGTTGGGGGGGTGCATCCCCAACATATGTGCCAATATATGCAAAACAATAGATAATAATTATAAGATAATTGAAACAAAATGTTACAATAAATTACACGTTCATTAAATAAGACAAAAAAATATGTAAATAGATTGATCATTTGGTGGCTCCTCTGTTGTAAATAATATGTTTGGACTTTCTCTCCAATCTATCCCCACATACGGGTACTCTACAATATTGAGGAAATTGTCCTCAACGTTAGAAAATAAATCAAATACTACCATTCCCACTAGAGTACCAAGAAACTCAAACTAGCTCTTCTTGAGCATCAACTGCCCCCAAATGCACATAAACGCATCAAACATAGGTCTAACAGGAAAGCAGGGTACCGCTGGCTGAGTGGAATCAACCCTCTCAAAAAATAGTGTATACAACTCAAAATTGAATGGGAAGAATCATGTCCTAGAAATAATAGAGTGATAATGATCTAATGCACTACAAAAATATCTCAAAAAAATGTCCTCCTAACTAATCAATTGGATCTCCCACAATAAAGTATGTACATAATGCAACATACATCAACTAATACATTTCCCACCTGAGCTATACTGTACTAGTGACAAGAGCATATAAAACTGACACCTAACATCCTCTCTCTCAAATGCACCTATTTGTAGTTGACCACCTTTAACTTGAAAATTCGAAGATGAAGGAATTTCCAGAGTGACATATATCTTCTCCTATGTGAATTGGGTCTCTCTTGAAACAACGAGTGGTAGCAAAAAGAAATGGGGAAAATACACCCCCTTGTTAAAAAACCCATTGATGAAATAGACATCCTCCTCTCTGGGATGATACCACATATCAGGACCGACCCTAAGCCCTTGTCTCACATGATATGAGCAACGGATCAACAATTGTAACCATGAAGAGTCCCCCCTAAGGGATATACCCTCATGATAAAATTTCAGGACACCAATATCCATCAAAAAGGTCATGTGTATGTTGTGAAATATGGCAAGGTTAAGCCTTTGTATTCCACCTCCTTATTCCTCTTCTTGGCCTCCCATTCATGCACAAATGCATACATTTGGGCATGTCGCCACCCCACCTCCTCCTTCTCTCATAGTCATCATATATGATTCACATAAAAATATTGTTAGGAACATATATAAAGATAAAATAAATTGAAATTATAAAACAAATACATATACAAATGACTTGTATTTAAACAAATCCATTTTTATTTTTTTTTTGCAATTTTTTTAAATCAACCGATGCGTTACTAAGTGATGCATCCCATAGTACTATCTTCAGTGATGCAATTCTTTTAAAAACACTCGTTCATATTGTTAACAAATATGCACTGTGACACTAAAATTTATAGTGCACAATTCAATGGTGCCCTTTATTAAACTGAATGCATCAGTGCACCATGTCTACCAAAGCACCAAAATGATGTCTACCGGTGAAATTTTCTTTACGACACTGATTCTTTTGGTGGAGTAATGGGAATTTTTAAGATAAAATTTATTATTGTAGTTGAAGTTGTGTGATAGGTTACTATTAACACATCGACACAATCGTGATAGTGGAGAACAGACGTTTTGTAGCTCGGTGTGTTGTAAAGGATAAATCACTGAGAACGAGGCATCCAATGAGATGCCTCACTATGAAAATTCAGGCAATATATGTCCAAGTGTGTTTCTGTATACAGTACCAGTACATTGTGTTAGAATGGTTTCACCGCTACATTTAATTTTATAAATCGTTATGTTAGCGGTGTCGTTAGTTAAATGAAGTGTACCGGTGGGTAATGTTAAATGACACCGATGCGATTTAATCATTGCATGTATTTTATTTTATTAAGTATGGTAGTGCGTTTGAACATTGACATGTCGGGGCGTTATGTTTTAGGTACGCACCAATGAGGATGGTTAAAAGTGTTACAGCACTAGGTTAAATTTTCATATAACGTTGAGTCAGTGGTGTGGTTAATGAAGTGAAATGTGTCAGTGCTAGTATAATCTCATTATACAACAGTTTTAGGGAGTTCTAAAGGATGCACCATGTTGTAAAAGATAGACCACTAGGAATGTGGCATCTAATAAGATGCCTCACTATGAAAAATTGGGCAATATATGTCCCAGTGCATTTTTATATATAGTACCGGTGCATTAGATTACAATGGTTGCACCACTACATTAAATTCTATAAATTGATATGTTAGTAGAGTTGTTAGTTGAGAGGAATATAACGGTGCATAATGTTAAATGACACCAGAGCGATTTATTTGGTGCATGTATGCTTTTTATAAAGTATGGTGGACCACAGTGCGTTTGAACATTGACACACCAGGGAATTATTTTCAAGTACACCCAAATGTTGTTCGTTAGAATTGGTGCACTGGTAGGTTAAATTTTATATATCATTGAGCTAATGGTGCGGTTAATGAATTGAAATGTGTCGGTGTGGGTAGAAGCCCATTATGCCTTAGTTTTGGGGCATTTTGAAGGATGCACCATTGTGTTTCTAATAATTCATTTTGGTATGCTTGAGTGAATGGTAGTGGTACATACATTTATGCGATGCACCAGAGGCAGTGTTCACTATTTATTTAACACAATACACACCTCTTCAACGTGAGATGAACTGTTCAACCACACCACGAGAAATTTAAAAAAATATGAAAGAAATCAAGAAATTCAAACTAAATTGTAATTTTGAATGGATGAAAATGAAAATAGGAAGGTAATAAGTAACTTTCTTGGTCTCTTCTGTCCCGAGGAGGCATAGTTGCACTACTCATATGAAAATAAAATTTGTGGTAATTTCTCAAATTTGGAAGTGTGTGGAATCCACCAATGGAGTTATTAAAGTTTGTGTAGAGCACTATAAATAGGGAATATTATTTTCAAGTACGCCCAAACGTTGTTCGTTAGAATTGGTGCACTGCTAGGTTAAATTTTATATATCATTGAGCTAGCGGTGCGGTTAATGAATTGAAATGTGTCGGTGTGGGTAGAAGCCCATTATGCCTTAGTTTTGGGGCATTCTGAAGGATGCACCATTGTGTTTCTAATAAGTCATTTTCGTACGCTTGAGTGAATGGTAGTGGTACATACATTTATGTGACGCACCAGAGGTAGTGTTCACTATTTATTTAACACAGTACACACCTTTTCAACGTGAGCCGAACCATTCAACCACACCACGAGAAATTGAAAGAAATTTGAAAGAAATCAAGAAATTCAAACTAAATTGTAATTTTGAATGGATGAAAATGAAAATAGGAAGGTAATAAATAACTTTCTTGGTCTCTTCTGTCCCGAGGAGGCATAGTTTCACTATTCATATGAAAACAAAATTTGTGGTAATTTCTCAAATTTGGAAGTGTGTGTAATCCACCAATGGAGTTATTAAAGTCTGTGTAGAGCACTATAAATAGGGAATATTTGGAAGAAAGGTGTGAAATCATGCTCGTCTGAGAGTTTGGAAGCATGGGATGCATTGTAACAATGAGAATTTTTTTGGTAATTTTTTTAATTTACCCTACTTTGGTGCGCTTTGGGACATTTAGGTGCACCAGGGCATAATATCCAGTGACACCAGTGCAATTTATTTGGTGCATATAGTTTTGTTATATAGTATGGTGGTATGTTCAAACATTGACTCTCTAGGGAATTATGTTTTTGATATGCCCCGATGTGATTGTTTAAAATTGGTTTACTGCTATGCTAAATTTTATGTATCATTCATCTAGCAGTATAGTTAATGAAGTGTAATGCACCAACACTAGTATAATCCCATTTTGCGCCAATGTCGGGGTGTTCCGAAGGACACACCACTTTGTTTTTTGATAATTTATCATAGTGAGCTAGATTTAATGAAATCCGAGAGGAAATATATAGACGCACCATTGACAATGATCACTATGTACTTAAAACAATACACACCACTTGGGGGAGAGCTGAAATGTTTAGGTGCACCATGCGAAATTGAAAAAAATGCCAAATTTCAAGCTAAATTGTAATTTTGATTGGACAAAAATTAAAATACGAAAGTAATAAATAATTTACCTACTCTTTTATGACCCAAGGATGCATGGTTGCACCACTGAGAGGAAATGAAAATTTGTGGTAATTTCCAAAACTTCGAAAAGTGTGGAATCTAACATTCGAGCAACAGAAACAGGGTGTCTTAGGAAAAAAAGGTGACAATCGATGATTTCTTGAGAGTTTGAAAGCATGAGATGCATTGTAGTGTTCTCTTTATTGTGTTATATCCTTTGATATTAAGTCGATGATCACCGCCATTAGCAGCACCAACATCCACAATAAATTTCCCTAACATGTCTAAAGTTGTATGTTTTGTGTAATTTACTAAGAAATTCCCATATGTGAAGCTTAAATGTCACACTCTCATATTATTCCATGTATGAAATCATATCCACATTTCTCCAAGCACCCGTATGTCTCCCTACACTCCAATCATTGAATAGGTTATATATATATATATATATCTTCGCAATTAGTACATATGAATGTAGTAATTAACGTAGACCATAGAGCCCAAAATTGACAGAGAAAGAGGAGTGTAAGAGCCCACAATATTCATCAGAATCATAATATCATGTTTTTTAATATCACTTTCTTTTCTCCTAAACATAACGTCAATTTTAGATTTGGGTCATTGGAATCCTGGTAAAAAATTCAATCTTTCACTATGTTGTTGGTCATTAGATAACTCTAAATTACAATAGAGTTAAGGATGATAATTGTTCGAAAAGAAAAGTATGAACAATGGAAAAGTATTTATTGGTCATCAACCACAATTCACTAAGAAGACCAAAAATAATGGAGGCCATGACTTGAGGGACACAAAGGCCCCATATGATATGATAAGTAGGCATTACCTATGATGGGAAATATAAACCCTATGATGTTGAGTGAAATTCAGAGTGTCAAACTGCAAGCTATTTGATGATGCCAGATAACTATTTATTGCATAATTTGGAAAAAATGTGTTTCCATTGAGCCCAGTTTACATCATATGTCAGCATTTTTAAGATGCTTATACCACAATCTTAAAGCTACTTAAATCAATACCAAACTGCATTAGCCTATAATCCCAAAACTCATGTTGCAAGTGAAGTGGTGGGGCTTTACTTAACAAAATTACTTAAAATATATTCATTTTCACTGAAAATCTAATAAAAATGATTTATTCTTATCAAAATAAATAAATCTATATCCCTTACCTTGAGTCTTAATCCATCTTCATTAATGAGTTTATCATTTAACAATTTCCTCGTTTAACAATTTATTCCTTTGACTTCTTAATCACTCAATCATTGATTTCATATAAGAGATTGGGTGTGAGAAAGTCATTCCACTTAGTTACAGAGCATAGGTTGACTGTATTCATCCTTGTGGGAAGAGTAAGAACAAAGCAAGCATGGGAGAAGAAGGAAATTTGGAGTAGGAAGGATGACAATTTTTAAAGTTGAGCATGAAGTGAGGAAAAACCAAAATTTAGTGTTGAGAAAGAGCAAGTAACCTTTTTGTGTGTAAAGACAGTTTGTTGGAGTGAGAATTGCATGAAGGTTTAGGGTCTTACTCCTGTGAGAAAAATCCTATGAAAGAAGTTACCCAAGAGAAAGTGAGTTTTCTATTGTCAACACTCATGTTGCACCTAGATTTCCTAGATCCCTCAATAGAGAGATTCTTCGATGGTCTGTGTTGGAGCCCTGGAGGGGATGGACATTTTCTTAAAGAAAGTGGTTTCGAGAAGTGGATCTTATCCCTTGGGTTGTGCAGACTAATGTGGAAGATAGTTGGGCAGTTGGAATTGTTTGAGGAGTCGTGCCACTATTTTTAGTGGGTTTTGAGCTATTAGAACAAACTATAGAAACCCATCACTATTTTTAGTGGGTTTTGAGATATTATAGTGGACTCTAGACATCCATAGGATCCTCTCCGTCCTTGTAGATTCATAGCTCTAGCTCTAGGGTGGCTTGGTGCAAAACAAAATTGGTGCACCAGAGCCTATGGTTAGGTGGAACGTCCGTCTTCTAGAGCCACATATGTAAAACGTTTTTAAAAGATATGCTTTGATCACTATGTCATTTACAATTTTAATGCTATGATTGAATGTATTTACTCTGTATTTTGTATGTATGAATGTGGTAGTATATGTTTAATGAGTTTAAATATTATTGACAATTGCACGAGCTTATATGTTTTGTTGTTTGTTTATCTGCATTTGAACCCATATGTTAATCGATGTACTAGTGATAAGGATTAGCATGGAACATCAAAAGGTTACAAATTTATCTTGATACTTTGATTTTTTAATATTATTTACTTCAATTTTTCTTATTTAAACGTATTTTTATTACTTATACATTTCATTTACGGAGTGGGATAATTTGGGAGCAATTTTCCCTAGAAAGTTACCTTTCAAGTAGGTCCTTAGGCGAGGTCAATCCAAAACTCTGATCAATTTTCTGAGCATCTGGGTTGGTTTAAAAAGAGGCAAAACCTCTATAGTATGGTTATGAAATGCATGAAACTTTGATCTATGTAAAACTCAGATTAACCTTGAAAATCTGACGAGATTCATACCTAGAAATTTACTCCAAGTTAACCTACTCCTTTCATTTACACATTTCATTTATACTTTAAATGTTTAAAATAAAGGCATCACATTACTACAATGAACCGTTCTTGGTTACACAAAAACGTGGTCTACATGCAAATTCTATC
>ML792120.1:331652-360208 GCA_009831015.1 Picea engelmannii | reverse complement strand
CACCTAAGCCCTAGCGCTCCCTAACTCTGGTCTTAACTCAACCCTAACACTATGCCCTAACTACTATATAATGAGCCCTACCCTACTCCTACTAATATAGATCATTACACTACCTTGTAAGTGTAGCGTGGAGCTATCTAAGTCGCGGCCTCAGTCCAAGACTGTTGTGAATGTGTTATAGTCTCCTCTCCTTGCTGTTTTCCTTGAGCTGAAGGGTGTCGCTATCCTTTGTGAGGGATCTGTCATTTGAGAAAGGGTTCTGCTGCCAGTTTGAAGGGCGTGGAAGGTAGTCGCTGTCCTATTGAAGGTGTCGCTTCCTGTTGTATGAAGGATCTGCTATCCTATCTCCTGCCAGGCATAACCCTTGAAGACTGCGTCCCTCTCCTGTCTTTTGCTGTTGATTGAGAGTGTTGCCTTCTGTTGTTTGAAGGTGCCGTTTTCAGTCCTAAGTGTGTCGTGACTTGTGGAAGGTAGCTGCTGTCCAAAAGAAGGTGCCGCTGCCTGTGGAGAGGGTTAAGTTTTCTTTGTTAGGGTTTCTTGGGTTCCCTTTGTCTTAACAGTGGTGGCATAAAAGTTCTATCAATCGGTGGCTAGAGATCTTCTATAGATCAGAACCAAACTTTAACTGAGCATAAAACAAAAGACCTATCTCCATTGTGGTTGAACACCATCTTCAGTGGTAAGGCTATTGCCAGGTATGCTTCTAATTTGTCTCTGTTAAAAGTTCAGATCTGAGTTATTAAGATCTTTCTTTGTTTGCTTTTTGAACCACAGTCATATAGAATAGAGGTCTTGTATTATCTTCAATCCGGTTTTCTTTAAAGTTGGATTATAGATCTGTTGTTATTGAACTACAGTTACACTTGTATTATCTTCAATACTATTTTGCTTCTGAATTGAATTATAGATCTGCTGCTATATCTAAAAGAGTGAATCATTGTGAGTTCTGTTGCAGATCTAATTTAGAAAACTGTTGTGATATATATGTAGAAAATACTGACATCACTGTTTGAGTTCTCTTGTCTCTTTATGTTTTGAGCTTACTGTGTAGTATTAGCATAGATATCTACTGTCTCATTTAGAGGATTGGAATATCAATGTTAAGGTAGGGTTCTATCTCACTGTTAGAGATCTAGCTTTATTGTTTTTGATCAGAGTTCTATCCTACTCTACTGTCACCTCCCTATATATTGTTCTGTACATCATATCTAAAGGAGTTTTTTGTTTTGAATATTTTTAAAGAGACTTCTGTTTTCTACCTACCCTAAAATACGGTGATCAAGCCTTCATAGCAAATTTCAAGAATTTCAGGAATAAAAAGAAGTTTGGCTCCAGAAAGAAACCAAATCAAGAGAAAGATATGTCAAGAATACAATTCTTCAATTGTCGAAAGTATGGTCACTAATAGAATCATTGTCCTGAGTTAAATAAAAGGAAGGAAACACATGAAGCATCAGTTGCCGAAGAAAGGGAACCCTCAAAGAAATCCAAGCAAGACAAAACAGACTTCTTCTTCTAATAAAAGGTAACAATACTCTTCATAGTTCTTGTGTATACCATATCTTTTGAAGATAACATGTTCAAAGAAAAACTATACCTATGGAAGAACAAAAAGATAAGGATTGCTATCATTATGACTACAAGTCAGACAATACACATGAAAGGATGAAGTACATCAAACAATTCATGTGGAAGTTATTACATAAGTAACAACTGCGAGATAAGCCGAGATCAGAATCAATCTTGAAGAAACCTAGAAGAAGTAAAGATAGAAAGAAGTCAGCAATCAAGAGGAAATTGGAGAAATACTTATGACACCTTGCAGAAGGCAATAAGGATGCAGACGAAAGTGTGGATTATGTTAGATGGAGGGAGGTGATTATATACTCCCAAAAGAAAAACATGCACTCATACATGAAGCAAGGATTAAGAGGGAGATAATCCTATGATCCATTGAATATGATGAAGTATATATCCATGGTAGAAGCCATGAAAAGAAGTACATGTTCAGTTTGACTTTAGAAGAAGTCTTCTTCGAAAAGAAGCCTCAAAGTATCCCTAGTTGTCCATCCACATCATGATCCTATGATGAAAGGAAGAAGGCAAAATCTTCAAGGCATGAAATCTATATAAAACTCCATGAACTCAAGAGATAAAGAGAAACATGAGGAAGAACATGAAGATTCCAAGAGAGAAAGAAAAGATACAGAAACCATTCAGTGTATCAAGATTCACAAGACTACCAGCCTGACATGAACTCACTAAAATCAATCAAGCAGAGGAACTGAAAGTTGTGACATAGAACAGTGTATGGAAAACTTATGAAAGAAAGAATTGCGATATCTAGAACTAGAGGTTCTCCCAGATGGAGGGAGAAGACTATGATGATTGTTCATTCCAGTAAACCAACCATACCTCTACATGAGCCATTATATCGTCTGCAATATCCATGGGTTGGAGTTAACATCAGACAAATGTAAGGATTGTTCTCCTTAATAGAGTAATCAAACAAATAAGTGTATAGCAACCTCAAGGTTTTGAGGTATACCAGAAGGAGACTCTTGTATGCAGATGGAAGAAGACAACTTGGTAGAGAGCCTCCAATGCACAACAGAAGCATGGTGAAAAAATTTCTATAACAGAGATACTGTATCAGAATGGTTACTCAGAAGCTCAGGATGATGGATTGCTAATCCATGACAAACCCTGATGATGGCAGAAGAAGAACCACTTGGATGTGTTCCAGTTTGACCCTTGCCACAATGTCATGATATAGTAGGAAACAAAAGATGAATCCAACAATGATTGATCAGAGCTATATGAATCCTTTAGAGAATACCAGTGTTCCAGAAATACCGAAGTACATTGAGATCAAGAATTACACTCTCCGTGATGAAATCCAGAAAAGATAAAGTGGTTCTCAAATATATATCTCCGCAGATGAGAAGATAAGAAAACATTTGGTAAAGCCTCTATCCAAGATAAAAGAGTTTGTGTACTCAAGCTAGAGCTTGTGGAGATGACTTCCTTATTGAAAAAGGAAGAGATGACTCTTAGGTTGGGAGGGAGCACTAATGTGTTATTGATTTATGGACAATCATTTTTCAGTTCGAAAAATGGTCTAGGATGAGCAGTTCCTTTCCAGTTCGGAAAGTGGTTTGAGATTTCTGATGGACAGGCATTTTCCAGTTCAAAAAATGGTCCAGATCGAACGGTCATTTTCAGAATGAAAATAGTTCAATGGATTGTTTATGTACCATAGATAACGATTTCCCATTGTGGTTAACATGGGGAATGGTCTAGGATAGTCTCTCTTCTTGAGGGTTACTCAAGAAGAATGGTCTGCCTCGTTGGACTGACATTCTTTCGAAGCTCATAGTTGTGAGAAGTTTCGAAGAATGGTGTGTTTTGGAGGTTGGTGCAGGACAGTCATTTCCTTTGGAAATGGTCCAGACAATCATTCCCTAGGGTAGATTCATTATCTCTAGGTTGCATTTTTTTTAGTGCTGGAGGAATGGGGGATGCCTTTATAGTCAAGGGTTTGGATCAGGATTGTGATAAGCCTTATTACAGTGGGAGATCTGTGGTATTGATTTTTCAGGTGAAAAGAAATGGCAAACAATTCGAAGATGGAGATCCAAAAGTTTAATGGGAAAAGTTTTAAGTTGTGGAAGCTCAAGATGGAAGATCTGTTGGTGGATAGAGATTAGTGGATCATGGTAGATACAGGTACTGCACCTATAGGAAATTCAACATATGACTGGAAAAAGTTGGATTGGAAGGAAAATAACACAATCCGACCGTGTCTCTCCGATTCAGTATTATTGAATGTGTTAGAGGAAGTTACAACCAAGGATTTATGGGAAAAGTTGGGGAAGTTGTATTAGTCTAAGTCCTTAGTAAATAAACTATTCTTAAAAAATAAGTTGTATAACCTGAGGATGAGAGATGGAGGTTCGGTGGCAGAGCATTTGAACGCCTTCAATACTGTGGTAATTCAGTTAGTATCTGTTGATATTAAAATTTTAGATGAAGATAAATGTATTAGTTTATTGTGTTCTTTACCAGACTCATGGGATAGTCTGGTTGTGTCCATAGGTAGTAATACATTTGCCTTGAATTTTGTTGAAATGGTGTCATCCTTGTTGTCAGAGGAGATGAGACGAAAGAATATGGAAGGACAGAGCACATACACATTATTTGCAAGAGGACGTTCCCAAGAAATAAATAGATCTAAGTTCTCAAGTGGGATATCTAAGTCTAAGGGTAGATCTAAATCTCCTAGAAAGTTTGTAAAGGTATGTTGGAGATGTGGAAAAGAAGGGCACTACAAGAAGCAATGTAGATCCAAATTTTTAAAAAAGAAGGGATCAGAAGAATCTCCTTCTACAGAAGAAAAGACCTCCAAGGAAGAAGGAGGGGATGTGTACTTGGCTTCTTCAAGAACACATGAAGATCACGAGAAATGGTTGGTTGAATCTTGTACATCCTTTCATATGACTCCCCATAGGGAGTGGTTCCGTGAATATGAAAGGTATGATGGAGGTAATGTTTTCTTAGGTGATGATTCGACAACCAAAATCATAGGACGAGGAAAAGTCAAGTTGAGGATCATAGATGGAAGGATTAGAACACTGCATGGTGTTCTGCACATCCCAGGTTTGACTAGAAATTTGATTTGTGTAAGAAAAATGGACGATGCAGGGGTAAAAACAATATTTGAAAAGGAAACCTGTAGGATGGTTCGAGGAGAAATGGTGTTGCTGAAGGGATTTTGGTTTGGAACTCTATATAAGCTACAAGGAAGTAGTATTAGTGATGGGTGTAGTAGTTCCATTGTTCCTGATATTGGATTTGAAGAAGAAAGAACTCCTACAGTCTCTGGAGAAAAGGTTATGTTGTGGCATCAAAGACTGGGGCATATCGTAGAGAAGGGTCTTCGACTACTACACGGTAAAGGTATGGTTGAAGGTATGTATAACTTCTCTCGGGATTTTGATTTCTATGAACATTGTCTATATGGGAAGCAAAATCGGGTAAGATTCCCCTCTGGTGCAAAGAGGGCAGAAGGAATTTTACAACTAGTTCATAGTGATGTTTTTGGACCTGTGTCGGTCCCTTCATTGGGAAAATCTGTGTACTATGTCTCATTTATAGATGACTTCTCGAGGAATACTTGGATGTATTTCCTCAGGAAGAAATACGAAGTCTTTGACAGGTTTAAAGAGTTTAAGGATCTTTTTTAGAATCAAACAGAGAAACAAATTAAGGTGTTGAGGACAGATAATGGAAGAGAGTTCTACGGGAATGAATTTGAAGAATTTTGTAAGAAGTGAGGTATAGCAAGGCATAATATTAATCCATATACACCTCAGTAGAATGGATTTTTAGAAGGGATGAACAGGACGCTAATGGAAAAAGCAAGGTGCATGCTCAGTTGTGTCGGGTTAGGGAAAGAATTCTAGGCAGAGGCAATGGCTACTACATGTTACTTGGTCAATAGATCACCCTCATCAACGTTGGATGAAAAGACTCCACAAGAGGCATGGACTGGTAAGTAACCTTCTCTCACACATATCAAGGTATTTGACTATGATGCATATGTTCATGTTCCAAAGGAAAACAAGAGTAAACTAGATAAGAAGGCCAAAAAGTGTATCTTTATTGGATATAAACATGGTCTCAAAGGTTATAAGATTTGGAACTCAGAAACTAAGAAGGTAGTGTATAGCTGATCCAGGTGGATATCAGTGGCCACCCACCCTTTCCAGCTAGCTCAAAACAACTTTCTAGCAATTTTGATAATTTACTATTTTTAGCAGTTTTTCGGGTCCTAAACTTTCGGAGCCGTTTTGAGGCCCTAAACGACATTTTTTGGGGTATGTAATTTCATCATGAAATTTTGTGCAAATTTTGTAGTCCTCAGATAGATATTTCCAATGGGCTATCATATGCCTAAAACGGAGATCGTATGCAAAAGTTACAACCCCGGGAAGTTGATGTACTAACTTACCCAAATGGGGCCCACATGACTTTTGGCGCTTCATCTCCTAGGGTTAGGTTTTTGGATGTCTAGGGTTTTTTGGAATTCTTGTTTATTGTAAAAATGCCTTCAGAGCCTCATTGTAATGATCTTCTTGCGAATGAGCGTAGCCATCACATCTCTTCTCAGAGATAAGCTGTCACCATTCCAGCAAGATTGTTTCTGCTGCATTTTACAGTTTCCAGCTTATTTCTTTATTGAATAGAAAACCAGTTTTACTGTATCTCTGTTATTTTGTGTTAAGCACCTGTTAATAATCTATATTCATTTCATTCTGCTCATAAAATCTGGATCAATAGCCGAGATGTGGTATTTAGAGAAATGAAGAGTGTTGTTAAACAGGAAGTCCTACCAAGTAAGGAAGAACCAGAGAAAACAAAGTTTGATTTAAAGGATGATGAGTCAGACTCTACAGAAGAACAGGAATCAGAAGAAGAAGATCCTCATACTCCAGTATTGAGGAGATCGGTTCGAGAAAGAAGGATACCATAAAGGTATACTCCATCTGATTTCCATTCAATTTTTTCTTTTTCTATTACGGATGATGATCCTAGAACCGTCAGGGACGCAGTGGATTCAGAGGATGGAAATCTATGGAAAAGGGCCAGGACAATGAAATGACATATTTGGATAAGAATGAGGCTTGGGATCTAGTGGAGTTGCCGACTGGAAGAAATCCCATTGACAGCAAATGGGTATTTAAAAAGAAAATGAATGCAAAAAGAAAAGTGGAGAAATACAAAGCTCGATTAGTAGCAAAGGGTTATTCCCAGGCTGAGGGAATTGATTTTGGTGAGATTTTTTCTCCTGTTTCCAAGTCAACCTCTATAATATTTATGTTATCTGTTGCTGCTTCATTTGATTTTGAAGTAGAACAAATGGATGTGAAGACATCATTCCTACACGGGGATCTGGAAGAAGAAATATATATGAAGCAACTAGAAGGTTATGTTGTGAAGGGAAAGAAGGAGTTGGTATGCAAGCTGAAAAAGTCCCTGTATGGTTTAAAACAATCACCAAGGATGTGGTATCAAAAATTTGATACTTATATGCTAGGACTTGGCTTCAAAAGAAGCAAAGAGGATCACTGTGTGCATTTTAAATTAATTGGTGATCATTTGATTTATTTGGTCTTGTATGTGGATGACATGTTGTTGATAGGAAACAACAAGGAGATTATCCAGGATGTGAAAAATCAGTTGTCCTCTAAATTTGACATGAAGGATCTCAGTGATTCAAATTTTATTTTGGGCATGGAAATTAAAAGAGATCGGAAAAATAGGAAACTCTTGTTAAATCAAAGAAAATATGTCAAGACAATATTGCAGAGGTTTAATATGCAGTAATGTAAACTGATCAAGGTTCCTATTCATTTTGGGGTAAAGTTATATGCGGATCATTGTCCCAAGACACATGGAGAGGAGGAAGACATGTCTCATCTTCCATATGCGAGTGCAGTTGGCAGTTTCATGTATGCAATGGTCTGTACTAGACCGCACATTGCACAAGCAATGGGAGTTCTGAGCAGGTATATGTCAAAACCAGGGAAGGAGCATTGGACAGTAGTAAAAAGGGTTTTCAGGTATTTGTGTGGCACTGCTAGCTATGGATTGTGCTACCAAGGAAAACTAGGAGTGGACAGAATGGTGGATATACATGGCTTTGTGGATGCAGACTTGGCTAGAGATCTGGATCGTAGGAGATGTACAAGTGGGTATGTGTTTGACCTGTTCGGAGGAGCAGTAAGGTGGATGAGCTAAAAACAGGTTGTAGTGGCACTTTCAACTACATAAGTTGAATACATGGAAGCCACACATGCAAGTAAGGAAGAAGTATGGTTACAAAGATTGTTTTCAGGTATTGGGTTGGTACAACAAGATGTAAGGATAGAATGTGACAGTCAGAGTGCAATTTTTCTGGTGAAGAACCCAACTTATCATTCAAAGACAAAGCATATTGATATTCAATATCACTTTGTAAGAGACACGATTGAAGAAAAGAAAGTATCGTTGATCAAGGTGGACACTTTGAAGAATGTTGCATATTCATTAACAAAATCTGTGAGCACTGAGAAGTTCTCTTGGTGTAGAGGATCCATGGGCATTGTTTCCCTCGATTGTTGACTATGTAACTCCGTAACCCCCTGTATGCAAAGAAAACAACAAGTGGGAGAATGTTGGGTATGTGTTATATTCTTTGCACGAGTAGTAGTATCACATATTTAGGTGGTTTTTCGGCACATGGTTTCTTTGCCGATGGTTTTCTATTTCCGGTTAAGGAATTAGGGTTGTTGACTAATCCAGGTCATTGGGTTAGGGTTTTGGATGTCGTTGGATCCTATATGTATATTGTATTGTAAACAATGTATCACTGTGAATGAATATAGAATATGTTGGTTTTCCAGGTTTGGGTTTCTAGGGGAAAAATCTCTATGTAATGTTTGTATTTGCTATTGTATCTTTTCTGTTCCTTTACTGAAAATATGTTCGTAGTAAATATTGTACAAGGTTAAAATCTACAACTATGTCCCAAACATCATTCTTCATGATGGAGGTGTACTCATCCACCATGGTATCCTTCCATACATGTTAGTCTATTGCCTCCTAAAAACTTGAAGGCTCAGAATCTAAAATGTTGCTCATCAATGTCATATATTCTAAAAATTCCTTTGAGGGTATGCTCACTTTGAATGTGCTCCTAGGAGTCTCAACATGCTCCTAAGAATCCCTCACTGTTTGACTGAACCATCGAGGTATCCTGATAGAAGTGGAAGAGGCTCATGTCTCCCCCTATTCACCTGAAGGCTATTTTACTACCCTATAAATCACTAGCGACCTCAACTCAACATTTATAGATTCTTGCTCCTCATCCTTTGGCACTGGAGTAGACTCATGAGACATCATGGATTAAAATTATTCCTCAAACTTTACATCCCTTCTTACCACTTTCTTCCTCTGCTCTGGAATATAAAACTGTAAGCCTTTGAAGTCTTGTTGTAACCCACAAACAAACCCTTCTTGCTAGAGGGATCCAACTTGGTCCTCTTCTCTACTGGTACATGGATATAAACTGGACTCCCAAAGATGCAGAAATGACTCACCTCTCACTTCATACCAGTGAATTTCTCCTCTAGCATCTTTCCCTCTAAGATCTTATGAGGACACTAGTTTTGGATGTAGATTATTGTGTTACATGCCTCTGCCCAAAGAAGCATGGACAAGTCTTGGTCATGTATAATGCCCTTAATATCCCCTATGATAGATTGATTCTTCCTCTTTGCAACCCCATTTTGTTGTGGGTTGTACAAAATTGTGAGCTCCCTCTTGATTTCTGCCTTCTTGGAGAAACCCTCGAACTCCTTAGAGGTATACTCTCCCCATTTATCTGATCTCAAGACTTTGATCTTTTTCCCTCTTTAGTTTTTAACTAAAGCTTTGAACTCATGAAACCTATTAAAGATCTCACCCTTTGTATTTAATATGTAGATCCAAGTCTTGCGAGAGAAATCATCAATAAAGGAAACATAATGTGCATGCTTCTTGCTATTGACACTACTAACATCAATCCACAAACATGTGAATGTACTAGGTCTAGAATCCCCTTAGGCCTATGCTCGCTTCTTGGGAAAGAAACCTTGGTGTGATTGTCAAGCATGAACCCTCTACGTACACCATGTTGCTCTATACTGAACTCTGGAAATCCTATGACTATCATGCTTAGAATAGGAAACACCTTGTGATGCAGGTTCTCCATTCTCTTGTGCCACAACTTGCACAAGTTGTCACTATTATGCACCAAGGCTTGAACAGGTTCATCCTACAACTTGTACAAATTACCTTCTATAACCCTTATTACCTAAGTTGTATCTAGGCCAAATTCCTTCAGTTTGAGGAGGAATTTTTAGTTCTTGAAATCCACGGCAAAGCCCTTATCTTCCATAATTGAAACTGGAAAAAAATTCTTCATGAGACCTGGTACAAACAAGACATTGTCAAAATATAAAAAATTAATTGACTTGATTTGAAAGGGAATAATACCAACTCATGCTAATGAGTACTTGGCATCATCACCAAACTCAACCTGTACTCTTGAGTCCTACTTCTTCATACTAGAAAATAATCGTTGAGTTGACGTCATATGTCAATATGCCCCACTATCCACATACCACGCATTCCTCGAAATCGTGTTGGTATAAAGGAAAGATACCAACACGAAATCCTTCTCTAACTTAGTATCAAAATCATTCATTCAAGTTTCTATAGAAGCTACTACCTTCTTCTACTGCTACTTCCCTTTACCCTTCTTCTTACTTAGACATTGTAATGCATAATGATCATACTTATGACAATTGAAGCACTTGATTTTACTCAAGTCCTTATTTCCTAGTTGCAAGGTTAACTCCTCACTCTTTCACTTACCCTTGTTGGGTCCTTTACCCCCGCCCTTATTTCAATGGCCAAATAGCACTAGGTTATCTTCACCATACTCCTTATTGACATTTGACTCCATCCGAGTCTCCTCCTAGACATCATCCAAAGTCTCTCAAAATAAGGAAATTTTTCCTGAACACGGATATCTTTGACAAATGTTTCCCATGATGCTAGGAATCCATTCAGCGCCATGTTCACTAACTTTGCATCTTCAACCTTCTCTCCAATTGATGCAATTTGATCACGAATTTGTGTGATCTTCATAAGATAACTAGTGACTACGTCTGATATGGTCATCAATATGGATCTGATTTTGTTTCACAATATCGTCTTCATGTTTATGTTCTAACTCTAGTAAAGACTAACTAGGGCATCAAATATCTCCTTCACTATCTTCTTCTCAAATACATGAGGGATCAAATGATATTTTATGTCATCCAAGATCATTTGCTTGGCCTCCATTTCCCTCTTGTTGTGAGATACCAGTTGTGGTGGATTTGTAGACAGAGTCACAATGTTCTCGATAATATCCTAGAGATCATTATCTTCTAGTAAGTGTGTAACCCTCACCTTCCATGATAAGAAATTCAATGCACCATTGAATATGTCCTCAAACTTGAGGCTCATTGCTTCCATCTCTGAGTTTTATTGCACAAACTCCCAAATCTAAAATAAAAATTTGAAGCCCTCCTTGCAATTGATTTACTAATGAAAATCCTAGAGAATCTCAATCAGAGAAATTAGCTCCTATACCATTTGAAAATTCTTCAAACCGTAGGTAACTAAAATCCTTTTAATCTCAATCAAACTAGTAAACCACTAAATTTAATTATTATAGAAATAAATTACATACCATAGAATTAATCACACAATAGCTAAAAATCAAATAACATATACATAAAACTAATTTCACACAACACTAGTTTGTTTTTCATTACTTTAAAAAACTTACAAGGAAATCTCCACAAACTATTCAAAAAAACAGCATCTATGACTCTCTCTCCATATGATGCAACCCGTTCATAAGCCAATATGACTCACTCTCTGCATACTGCTATATGGATCTTTATGGTACTATCTCCTCATGTCAAAGAAATATCGTTAATAAAATAATTGTGCTAAAACTAAATAGTTTTAATTTTTTTAATTTTAATTGTTTATTTTTAATTTGAAAATTTTCCATCCAATAACCATATATTCCCGGTGAAAAGGATAATAATAATAAAATATTGCTTATTCGAGTGGGCCTAACAAGCCGTTCCGAAATGAGTGAAATAAGTGATTGCAAGTTCTGGTGGGCCCTACAAGCGACCCTTTCCATCCCATCCGATGGGAATTGGTTCGTCCCATCTCGACCACGGAATCAAAATTAGATTATTCGCCTACTTTGACCGTTTTACTCCGTTAGGTTTTTCTGCAACTTTGACTTTCGACTTCTCCCTAAGGCGTTTTGATTATCCATGATATTTGCAGTGTTTTTAAAATATTAACTATTTTTTAATTCGAAAATAAAGAAAAAAATCATTTTTTTACTAAAATCTGGTGAGCAGCATTTTGAATCTTAGGATTGGCTTATGTGGGGTTTGACTCCTATAAAGACATTTAATCTATTGCCATATAACTCTGGTATTTTGTCATTATCTTTTTTAGTTTACAACTCATGCACAGGACCAAGAGATTCTGGGGTGGGTCCGATATCATGGAAATATATGAACTTGCAGCACATTCAATACTGACCCATCCCTAAAATATGAAAAAACTGAATTAAAAAATGTTAAATTTGAAAACATCCCCTATAGTTAATGGTGGATTCGAGTGGCCCCAAGAAATGAAGTGGCTGACAACAGCTCCAAAAAATTTTAAATTGGAAAATAAGTTCCCAAAGAGTGGCAAAAAAGTCAAATCGTTTACGTTAAAGATGATGTGTATTGTGTTTTCAAATTTCCAAACATCTAAATCTGGAAATTTACAGATATTTTAATTTGTATTTCCTTCAAAATGGATAGATTGAAATATCTCTAAGAAATTTCAATTAAGGTGGAAAACTCAACGCATCGAATTGTTCATTATTTCTTAAGTCCAAGTTTAGGATCCCATCCTTATCCAAAGGTTGTCATTATCTTTTTTTTCATGGCAACATCATCACAACACCAAGACTTTCTCTGAATCTAGTTTTCGGATGTAAGTTCAACAAATCCACTTACAACACATCCAGCTACACTTTCATCCTCTACGAATTAGCGGTTATCTCTCTGGATCCTTCGTTTCCAATCTACTATTGGATCCTTTTGAATTTCCGTGTAAGCATGGACAAAATCCGTTATGGCAAATGGGCCGGCTGGATCGCCCTTAGTTTGCATTTATTGGTTGTTAATGTCATTGCTCAACCAGGTGAACTAAGAATGTATATGAATACGTTTCTAGAGTTGTTCATTTTTTTAATTCTCCTCTAGTTTATTTTTCTTATTGGGATTTTGTTTTATTTAATTATTTTGTGATCTTATTGCAGGATTTCTGAGTATCAAGTGCGGGGGGGAAATGAATCACACAACACAAGACGGTATAACATGGGTGTGTGATGCTAATTACATCGACGTGGGTCAGCCAACAGACATAGAGGACCTCTCTCAAGAAGCGGACGGTTCTTACTTGCACACTCTACGGGTTTTTCCAATGCCTCTCAAAAAGTCATGCTATCAGTTGCCTGTGGTTCCGGATGTGCCTTACCTATTAAGACTATGGTTTGCCATTGGAAATTATAGTGGATTTCAGCAATGGCCAAGCTTCGCTTTCTCTATTGAGACAATCGGTTTGATGACTTTTTACAACGTATCATTCATAGATGAAAATCCAATTAATTATGAAAATGCCTTGGTTAGTTCTGGTAGTGTGCTGTATATTTGCTTGATTAGAACTTCTGACACTGCTGATCCATTTATCAACGCTATCGAGTTGAGTGTTAAGAGTTGTAATCCCGTGATTTAACTTAGTTAGTAAAACGGTTAGTTTACAGTTACTCCCGTTCAGAAACGGTATAGAAACGGTATAATTGTTTCTTGTTATTATGAAATCAATCAACTCAGCGTTCATTCCCAACATTTCTGTATTCTTCATTCATAACATTTTTGTATTCTTCTTTTATTTATGTTTTCATGGTACCAGAGGTATTGGTTGAGTAGGAGCTTCCGATTCCTGTTGCTGTTTACTTCCGCGCTGTCTGCTTTCGCGTCTCTCTTCCACAGTGAAGAATATTAGTCTGAACGTTGTGTTGCTGTCTGCATTGTCAGCCAGTTTGAAGAATCTGCTTGCCAGTTTGAAGAAGTGCCACAGAGCTGGCACCGGTTTGGAGAAGAGCTGCCCGCCAGCTTGAAAAAGTGTCATAATGTTGCCGTAGGTTTGGAAAAGAGCCACTGCCGAATTGGAAGAGGGCTTTGGCTGAGAATTACAGGCTTGGAATTCCCTCTTTTACAATAAACTCATTTACATTTTTTTTATTTACTCTGGATGTTGCTGAAGAGTATTTACATTGAAATCTGAAAAACTCACTTGGAGTTGTATATATCTTTGAATTAGAATAAAAAAATGTCTAGTTCTTGGTCAATTCAAGCACCAACTCTAGTTGGTTCCAATTATGATTTTTGGAGTGAGAAGGTGAAAGCCATTTTTCACTATCACTATGTTGGGATTGTGTTGAAAAAGGGTTCATAGAACCTGATGCAAATGTTGTTGCAGCTATGACGGTTGTTCAAAGAAAAACATTAGAAGAAATTAAGCAAAAAGAAAGAAAAGCAAAATCATATATTTTAGTTTCATTAGATGATTCTATATTTCCTAAAATTATTGGTGCCAAGATTGCTAAAGAAGCATGGAAGCCCTCAAGATGAGTGAATCAGAAAGTATTGATCAGTTTATGACTAAAGATCTAACTAATTTTTCTATAGAAGAACTGACTGATTCATTGTTATCTCATGAAGCAAGGATGACCTTGGATCTTGGTACTTTGGAACATGCATTTCAGACTAAAGTGTCCATGGACAGAGGCAGAGGCAGAGGTTTTCATGGACGTGGTCGAGGACATGGTAGAGGACGTTCTCAAACAAGAGATAAACCTGAACAAACAAAAGACAAGTCAGAGCAGTTAAGATCATCTTCACAAGATCGTGGTTAGAGATGGACAAGTAAATCATAAATTCAATGTTGTTATTGTAAAAATTTGGGTCATCATATATCTAAATGTTGTAAGTTGCAGTATAGAAATAAAGCTAATGTCACAGAAAGTGAAACATCTGATACTCTGTTTCTTTCATGTCAAGTATCTTAGCAAATTCTTGACAAAGATGTTTGGTTGCTAGATAGTGGTTGTAGCAATCATATGATTGGTCACAATGATTTACTTTCTAATCTTGATACATTTCTTATTACTACAATTAGTTTGGGTGATGATCATGTGATCAAAGCCTCGGGAAAAGGTGTTGTGTCAGTTTTAACAAAGCAGGGTGAAGTGAAAAATATTTCTGATGTTTACTATGTACCAAATATCAAACACAATTTGTTGAGTGTAGGGCAATTAATGGCTCATGGTTATGATGTCAATTTCCACAACAACACTTGCACAATTCTTAATCAAACTAAAAGACTTGTTGCAAAAGTCCCTATGACAAAGAACAGATTGTTTCCCTTAGAAAGGAGAAGTGGGAAGATGTATGCATGTCAAAAGTATGAGTTTGTTACAAAGATAGTCTATGGTGACAGGATTGCCTCCTTCGATTAATGAGATTCCTTCTTGTGAAAGTTGCATAGTAGGAAAACACCAACGAGAAAGTTTTCCATCATCTTCTTATAGAGCCAAAGAGTGCTTAGAGTTAGTTCACACAAACTTATATGGACCTAAACAAAATTAGTCGATTGGTGGAAGTTTTTATTTTCTGACATTTATTGATGATTTTAGCAGGAAAGTTTGGGTTTATTTTTTCAAACAAAAATCCGAGACTCTCACTCGATTCAAAGAATTCAAGGTTGAAGCAGAAAAACAAAGTGGCAGATTTGTCAAAGTTTTGAGATCTGATGGAGGAGGTGAATATGACTCAAGAGAGTTTGTTGATTTTTGTAAACATCGTGGTATTAAAAAGAAAACGACTACCAGATATACTCCACAACAAAATGGAGTGGCAGAAAGAAAGAATCGCACCATCATGAACATGGCCAGGAGTTTACTTACACTGAGAAAAATATCCAAAGATTACTGGGTTGAAGTAGTTGCATGTTCAATTTACATACTTAACAGAGCACCAACTTCCAATGTTCAAGGTAAAGTACCTTTAGAAAAAAGGAGTGGATCTAAGGTAAATGTTTCTCATTTCAAAAATTTTGGTTGTGTTGCTTCCGGGGTTTCACTTGCCCGCTCATGAAATGGGTTTATCTGACTGCTTTTTGTTCCCTTCTCCTTTGTTGGTGAGTATCCTGCTGTCACCGATGCCTCGAAGGCTATTAAGGAAATCATGTTTACTAGAAAAGATGGCCTAGCACTATCGAGAGTTTCTTGAATGACGTCACGCATGATGTCACAAAAGATTCTCTTTTTATCTTTTACTGTTTGTTTTATTAAAGTTGTTTGAGTGGAGTGAATAATGTAGTGAGGAATGCCATCTGCCAAGAAAGGCGTTACCCAAATTCCTAGATAGAGGAGGATGATAGATGATTTGAATGCCAATCTCGTATCGGCTTCGGTAACTAAAGATAGAAGAAAATAAAAGCGAAATTACATATATAATTAACTAGTTAACGAGTGTGCTAAAAGTATTTGGGCTTTTAAGTTTCCAATCTTCAGTTAATAGAACAAGGGAACAACGTTTGTCTATAATATGAATACTAAAGCAGTAGTCCTTGACATGTGTTGAAATTACCAGGTCACTTGACAATAACCATTTATCAGGACCCTTGCCGAATTTCTCCTGTTTAACCATGTTGGAGAGTTTGTAAGTTTCTTCTCAACATGAAATTTCAGATTGTTAGCGTTGCATTTTAATAAAACTGATCATTTTGTACAAAGAATTTACAGCCCCGTTTACTTTACTTTTTATTTAGATATCTACAAAACAACAACCTAAGCGGTAGCGTTCCATATTGGCTATCTGAACTAACCATGGCTATCTGAACTAACCAACCTTAAAGAGTTGTAAGTTCCACTCTCTCTCATTATTATTGTTGTTATTTTTCCAGTTGTATTTCAAACTAAAAGAACTAATTAGTAAAATCTTGTTGCAATTTCTTATATCCTTCTCACAGGTCTATAGAGAACAACAATTTTAGTGGTGTAATTCCTGCCCAACTTCTCAAGAATTCAATGAAATTGAAGTAATTATATTCGATTTTATATTGCTTATATTTTTAGACAAATTCCCTTATGAAGGTTTTCTTTCATAGCAATGCTGCAAACATTTATGATGCATTAAGTTGAAATTATAATCGATCTTACTATGGGAACCCCTACCTATTAATGCCTCCATGACAAGATATCCTGACGGATTCTAACAAGAGCAAAGTGGGGAGGGTCTTGAACTATAGAGTGCCTCTCGGTGCAAACAAGGGTCGGAGTAACTTTAGAAGCAATCTTATCGATTTAAGATTAGTAATGAGATTATGCAATTTCAATGGGATTTAATACCTTCTCTAGATCCTCTAAACAATGTCGTGATTTCGATTCAAATTCCATTTGTGAAGCTATGGAAAAATAGGTTATTGGACTTTGGTATTAAAGTCCTCAATCCATTGTTGTATTGATAAATAATAGGGTATAAATTGGGAGTTACTATTGGCTTATTTATATTTGTGTTGGACAAAGGTGTTGAGAATAATAAACCTATGGTTTCTCTTTTCCATAGATGACAACAGAAATATTATAATAGGCATGGTTAGACTTTACAAATGTGGGATCGAGGTTCTACATGTGCCTTATACTACGATGCATGCTTCACCATAGCTAGTAGCACCGACACCACATCTTACAAACACAGGAGAGCTTAAAAGACGGAAGATGGGTGGTGGTAATTGTATCCATGATCATCTAACACAATGGATGAATATGGTGTAATAAATGTTCTATCTATAATAGAATGTCTTATAACATAACTAGTTATCGAAAAATGGACTAAGTTAATAAGTGGACAAACTCAACATTTTTGAATGAATCTTTTTTTTTAAGATAAAGTTCCACCTTAATCTATTTATTTTTTCAAAATGTCAATAATTTGAATTATTACATGTAATTCATTATACTTAACCACTAAAACTAACCCATTAATCTACCTCCTTTTACTATTTTCTTAACAAATATTGACAAATATAAACACAACACCTAAACAATGCCTATATTAATAAATTAGTTAAGATAATAAATACATAAATTTTAATTGAGATGAAATTCGTAGCTAATATCGAAGCCTAGTAGGTAGTGAGATGTTTATCAATCATACAATGAGTTAGTGGTTCTTTGGAGCACGGAAATGGTACATAAGGGAAAGGATAGTATTGTGAAAATAAATGTTTTATGTTTAATGCATGTTTTAACTTATAATTAAAATGTAATTAAAATATACACGATTGATATTCTGAGGGGAAATTTTTAGGGTTCCTCCCCAGGCTGTGCGCATGTTCACTAGTGCGCCCTCTTCCCACCTACCCTCTCACCATGTTCCAGGAGGGGGCCTCGAGGTTCCCCCACCCCCTCTCCCACCTGAGATAGATGCATCCAGAAAGTTAGTCGTTGCATGCAACAAACGACCTGTCTCTGATTTGCTCCAGAAATTCGTTAAAAAAATGGACAACATCCCTTCAATCGACCTACCAGCAGAAGAAACTTGTAGATCTTCTCTGAACTTGGCTAAGCGGGGGCTCATTGGGCAGTTCACGGGATTATGGCCTTCTCCCAAAGCCGTAGATGCGTGAGTGCAAGGAACTAGAGTCCTCTAGTTAAGGAAGGCATCATAAGCCATATGGTTGGCAGGGGATTCTTTGTTTTTATTTTTGACAATCTAGAAGACAAAAATCTCATCTTCAAGAATAGACTGTATTTTATGGGCCCTCAAGGTCTGCACCTAAACAAATGGTCTCCAGACTTCAATCCAATGCAAGATGTGCCCTCAACTGTTTTGGTCTAGGTGCGCCTTCCTCATCTACCCCTACATTGCTGGAATAGGAAGTCCCTAGAAGCCATTGGAAACGCCCTCAGAAAATACATCGACAAAGAAGACAGAAAGGAACAATATTCCTGTGCAAGAATATGCGTGGAAATTGATCTGGAGGTTGGACTCCCGGAAGCCATACAACTAAATATTGCAGACTGGTCTTACATCCAAGAATTGGACTATGAACAACTTCCATTTAAATGAAGATATTTCCATGGCTACGGTCATTTCGCCCGACATTGCAAAAAGAAAGTCGAGGAGGAGGTAGAAAACTTGAAAGGCGACCAATGGACACAGGTTCAGAAAGCAGCCCCATCAAAGCACAACAGTATATCCAAAGGGAAAGGAATGTCAAAGGGGTTTGTCACCCCCACTGCAGGAAATGTCGTTGGAGAAGGGATCTCAACCCTCCCAATTCCAGAGGCTTCTGAAAACCCCTTCGAAATCCTCAACAACCCCCCAAAAAAATCATATCCAATAATTGAGGAACCTGAACAACAGATCCTCTTTCCCATAATAGGAAAAAACAATGTTGAGACCCATCTCGACTCCCCAATTGGAACCTCCTCCCCTTCCTATGTAGATATAATAAAAAAGAACCTCTGGAAAACTTTGGATCTTTGGAGGATGAGTCTTTTGAAAGAACTTCAAAAAGAGCAGGGAGAAAATCTCATAAAGAAGCAAGAGAAGAAGAAGGAGGAAAAAAATGCAAGGAATCCAACCTACCATTGAAATGTCCATCGAAAGGAATACCAGAACAAGGCCCCCCAAGGGAGGTCCTCCACACTCCAGTAAATAATGTGTATAGTCTCTTGGAATTGCAGAGGCTTGGGGAATCCTTTGAAGGATGAAGCAGTCAAAGACCTTCTGAAAATCGACCCTCCTGAGATTCTCTTTCTCCAAGAGACAAAAATTGAAGGGGACACCCTTCTAGAAATCAACAATCAGAAATGGAAGAAAGATGAAGGGAAATCCATCAACGCAAGGGGCTCCTCATGTGGCCTTGCAACCTTGTGGGCGAAGGAAAAATTTCAATTAGAAAGTTCTTCGAGACTCAACATTGAATATTCACTGAACTTTGACATATTCCAAGTAATATTTCTCTCTCACTCTTCAATCTTTATGTTCCTGTCAGGTACTCTGATAAGAAACATTGTTGAATCGCTAACATATTTTTTAGAGATTTTCTCTCCCTCGAACATCATTCTAGTCGGAGATCTAAACCTTATATTTGAACCAAAAGAAAAGAGAGGAGGCAACAATGGCAGGGACCAAATGCTTCCCTTCGTTGAGAAGCTAGTCCATCAGTGGGATCTCATTGACTTCAAGCCTTCGAAAGGTCTTTACACCTGGACAAACAATAGAGCTGGGGCTGATCACATATCAGCTCGCTTGGGAAGATTCTTCATTCAGAGCCCGTTTCTTTAAGACAGGAGGATAATCTCTTCCAAAATCCTTCCAAAACTGACTTCTGATCGCAAACTTATCCTCTTGATTTTGGAAGAAGAAGAAAATATGGGCCCAATCCCTTTCCTATTCAGCCCTCTTTGGATAGAAAAGAATGGATTTCTTGAAACAATCCATTCAACATGGTCCTCTCCTATCTCAGGGTCTCCAAGCTTTGTGTGGGAGAAAAAATTAAAAGTAACAAAACATGCATTGAAAGCTTGGGTTAAAAAGCCCATGAATACTCCACTTAGACACAGACAAGAGATTGTTCAACAGTTATCAGATTTGCAAGTTGAAATCAAAATCAAAGACATCTTCAACTCAGATTTAGAGAAAGAACAAGCTACCCAAAGCAAAACTTTATGTGCATTTCGCGATGAAGAAGAGTATTGGAGACTTAAGTCTCGAAGCTTGTGGATAAAAGATGGAGATAGAAACACTTCATTCTTCCATCGACATTTCAAAACCCACCTCTCTCGAAACCACATTTTTTAAATTGCCTCCTCGGATGGACTAATCCACAAAGGGTTTGAGCATCTCAAGGCTACAACAAAAACTCATTTCAAGAGAATTTACAAGGAAAAAGGCTCCGGCCTTGAAGAGGTTATCTCATAATTCCTCTCACACATCCCCTCTCTTGTAAGCAGGAAAGACAATTCGGCCCTCATGAAACCTTTTTCTGAAGAATAAATCAACAATGTCATCTGGTCCATGGAGCAAGAAAAAGCCCCAGGACTAGACGGATTCACAATCCATTTTTATAGAGCATGTTGGGACATAATCAAGACTGACCTATTGAGGATGATTAAAGAATTTCATCAAAGAGATAAGGTAGGAGGAAACAATAACTCCACCTTCTTATCTTTAATCGCAAAAGAAGTTAATTCAAGCTCCTTCGAAAGATTCAGGCCTATCTCACTCTGCAATGCTTCCTATAAAATTATGTCGAAGCTTTTAGAAAATAGAATCAAGCCCCTACTAGAGAATCTCATTTCCCCTATGCAAGGTGGATTTTTCAAGGGGAGACATATTCTTGACAATGTAATACAGGTCCAAGAAGCCATGCACTCCAGTCAACAATGACATGAGCAAGGGATGTTCATAAAGCTCGACATGTCAAATGCATTCGACAGGGTAAACCTCTCTGTCCTTTACAAAGTTCTCCTCTATTTTGGGTTTTTCACTAACTTTGTCAAGTTGATAAAAGCATGCACTGAAAAGCCTTGGATAGCCCCTCTAGTAAATGGAAAACCAACAAACTATTTTCAAGCCTCTAGGGGATTAAGGAAAGGCTTCCCTCTTTCCCCCTTCTTGTATATATTGATGGATGATACTCTAAGCAGAAACTTGACTGCTGAAAAGAGGACTGGTTCAGTCCCAGGCATTAGGCTGATGAAGGCCATTGAACCAATCAATCACACCCTCTTTGTAGATGATTCCCTCATGCTAGGTGGGGCCTCCGCAAAAATTGCAAAAAACTTCAACGAAATACTTCAAAACTTATGCAGCATCTTTGGAGCGCTCATCAATAAAAGGAAAAGTGGACTTTACGGGTGGAATGCAAAACAACAAACTATTCAACGAATAGCCCTTTACCCGGGGTTGTCGAGCTATGCTTCTTGGGAAAAAATAAAGTATTTTGGACTCCCCTTAACCATGGGCTCCAACAAAGCTTCTCTGTGGGAAGAAATCATAAGCAAATTCAAAGCTAAAATTTTAGCTTGGGGTAGATAGTGGCTCACCAATGCTGGGAAACTCACTCTTATAAAATCATTCCTATCCTCCCTGCTAATCTACCAGGCTTCCTTTCTCCTGGCCCTGAAGGCGATCACAATTCAGATCAAAAATATGATTAGAGACTTCCTCTGGCATGGAGGCAAAGGCAACCAAAATAAATACCACTTGGTCAACTGGGAAACTGTCAAACACCCCTATGTTGAAGGTGTCCTACAGGTAAGAGATTATGAGCTTGCAAACCTAGCATTGGGAGGTAAAATCATTTGGAATCTTTATGCAAACCATAGACATCCAGTAAGCAATCTCTTAAGAAAAAAATATCTCAATGGCGCCTCTATGAGAAACCTCTAGGCAATGAACATATCCAAAGGAACCTCAATCTGGAATCTCTGTAGGCACGGACTAGAACCCTTTTAGAAGCATCTATTTTGAATCTTAGGGAATGGGAAAAAAAATATGTTGTGGCAAGACAACATTGTGGGCAACACCCTCCTCATTGAATCAAAAGATCTCAAGGAGATCCGCACATGGCTATCTCAGCGTGGCATCAACAAAATCACAGACATCTATGAATGGGATGATTCAAGAAGATGGAAAAGATGGGATCTCTCAGGCGCCCCAAATCAAATGCATTTGCAAAAATCCCTCCTCCTTGTTGCATTGACGGACTGCGCACCTGTACATCTCCTCTCAAGGGATAAATGGGGATGGGGAAAATCCGGTTTCTACTCAGTAGCCCAAGGCTATAACTCTTTGCATCCCCCATTGTAATGTCCCCAAGGCCAAGCCCTGTTTTAAATCATGTCTATGAAGTATTGAGCTTGCATTATAAATTGTAATTATGTTTTATAGGTTGGTGAGCCAAGTTTATATAATTTGGCGGGCTTATGTGTTATTAGTCCAGAGAGCCTAAGTGTTAAGGCCGGGAGCCTTCTTTTGTATATGTAATCATGCAGAACGTTAATAAAAATATAAACACCACTGCATGCAGACCGACCATGATGAATGAGTGATGGGGAACTAAGCTTCCACAAATTGGGTAAGGGATTGCGGGCTGGAAGGTTGGAAAGAGAGGCTAAGTGTTGAGCC
The DNA here is from genome assembly GCA_009831015.1 of Picea engelmannii. Taxonomy (NCBI): domain Eukaryota; kingdom Viridiplantae; phylum Streptophyta; class Pinopsida; order Pinales; family Pinaceae; genus Picea; species Picea engelmannii. The sequence continues at coordinate 337,277 of ML792120.1, read as the reverse complement.
TAGGGGCTTAGGTCCTTGGGAATAATATTTTAATATTATTCCAAAAGCCATGTGAAATATATGTTGTGTCCTAAGTTCTTAGAGAGGAACGCATGTTGATGGAGTGCATGTAGCTTCATGGATGACATGTGTCGACCCAGACACATGCAGTTAAAAACTACAGAAGTCAGTCGTGGAGGGGGTCGATCCTCATTCCATCATCCTTTGCGTCTGATTTCGGATACCCTCACGCATCTCTGAGAACCAGAAAACCGAGACATATTCTTGAAGACCAAAACATCATCCGTCTGATTCCGTTATTGGTCTGCATCTGCCCTTGACATGCCTATTCACCATTGAGAGAACTGGTCAGGAGGGGAAAGTTGACATGTGAGTTCCAGAACCCAGTCTATCCTCCATTGCAGAGCTGAATCCGTACCCGATCTATCTGTAGGTTGTTGTTTTTTGCTTTCCTGAGTGGCGTTATGTTGTGGTTATCCTCACTGTGTGGGAATTGAGTTGGAAGGGGCCAAAGAACCAGGTTTTAAGGCCCTTAGTTGAAGAGGCAGTCTATCAAGCCTGTGAGAAGATATTTCCAGGTGAAGGAGTCTGTTGGGAAGTGGTATTCTTCCAGAGAGAGTCCATCACCAGCTATGGAGCTCTAAGACTTCCTGATCTGGCCTGTTGCCGAGACCCAGAGAGGGAGGTGAAGCATTGATGGATTGTGCTTGTGAAGGTGTATACTCCCAGGCGGAACAAGCATGTGGGGAATGAGAGTCCATGAGTAGTGGGCGTAAGAAGGCATCCTGTGAAGAATCCTTTCGATTATTCTGTGCAGTTTTCGCTGTAACCTCAGCCTAGACTAGGATTCCTTGCCTTGGGTGGAGCTTAGTCCCAGCTTGGGGGTGACCCACTATTGAGCATGATGAGTAGCGTGGTCTAAGGTTGGGAGGTTCGTGGAAGGCCTGCATGTGGTTGGTGGAATTACCACGGTTTCAAAGATAAGTATCATCTTATGCTTAATATTATGTTTTTCATGCCTGTGATGCTTATATGTATCATGTATTATGTTGTGCATATGAATTATTTAATGACAGGGAGTATTTATCTTAGTAGTAATCTTGTGCTTACTCTGAGTTAAATGTGTTTAATATGACTTAAATGCATGTTATTAATTAAGTATGAGAATGATGTTGTTTCACACAATAGCGTTTTCCCGGCCAACGGGATGACGGTCGGGGATGTCACAGTATGGTATCAGAGCCTGGTTTCAATGCTGAGCCTGGATGGACTGGATAAGTGGTATTTGGACCAAGGTTTTGAGAATAAATTGTGTCTGGAGGATTAATTTCTGACCTCAGAATGTTTCTGAGTGTCAACGGACTACTTGATCGTGTTACAAGCTCAGGAGGTGTAGCGGTGTTATAAAACTACAACCGGTGTGGTATATGGCCACAGGGAGAGAGAGAACTCCACACTAGAAGTGTTGGATCAAGTATATGAAGGTTCATAAGGAGGGTACCAAATCATTGGCCAGAAGTCCTTGAGAAGCAGAGTTGGACAGTTAGAATTCTTTGTGGAGAACTCGCGAAATCACGAGGGCCTTAAGATGGCCAGAAGTTGCAAGGTGGTTAGTGGATGGAGAAACTCGCCACCCTAGGATCCATAATAAATGTGGGTCATTGATCGTGGTTGGTTTGAACCGTTGGATCATTTCGTGAATTCAGGGATCATGAAATTGGAGCGCAAGCCAAATTCTTGGTCACTCCAAGTCCCGAATCGCGAAAGAGATTAATAAGGGTAGAATCGAACGGTGGAGTGCTTCCAGGAAGAAGTGTCGAAATCCTGAAATGATCTACATCGTAGATCATAGGAGAGGAACTTGACCGTTGGATCAAGTAGATGAATAGACCGTAATTTCATAATTTCGACTAACGGAAGTTCAAGATGTGTAGATGCACGAACTCCTAATGCCCGAAACTTTGAAACAAAAAGTAAAAGTAGTGGGGCCCCTGACATCGCTGGGAGTGATGTGGACCTTCTTAAGGACACCATGTGTCACTACCTTGGTGGGCGAAAACTTTTCTATGGGCCCGGAGGGTAAGGGAATCAAATTTTCAGAAGTCGGGAGTTGGAAAGGGAAGCGAGTGCAAGAACCTCCGAGACCAAAACCCCGAAGCCCCGAAATCCTGAAACTCAAAGTTTCGTTTGGAGAGCCTTGTAGCACCTAGGATTTTAGCGTTTGATCATGGACCATGGATGCATGGGTTGGGGACTAAGAAAATGGGGGCTATCACCATAAATTACAGAGCCAAACAGAGCTCAGAAAATTCATGGAATCGAAACATTTTCTTATTCGCGTTGGTTTATGAATGTTGTAGTTTTATTAAGGGTTTAAGGCATGACAAACTTCGGTTGACTGCATGTTGTGTGTACAGATTTCAACGAGTTTTAGGACAGTCACGAATCGACGCCAAGTATATAAATGGAAGAGGTTTGGATTGCCTCCAATTCAGAGAACGAAAGAGAAGGAAGGAATGTCAACTTAGGAGTCGAAGGGTCAAACTCTAATGGGCAAGGAAAAGAGATGGATAAGGAAGGACATATGATGAAAATCATTGAAATATTGCAGAAAGATGTCCAGGCTCACCGAGATGATAGCTAAAATCTCATGAGAGTCAGGGATAGGCAGGGTGAATTCAACTTAAGGATGTTGAAGAATCTTGAAAGAATAGAAAAGAAATTGAAAAATGAGAGTGACTCAAGAAAAACAGAGAGTCACAGGACCCTTGAGAGAAAAACAAGATCGAGGAGTGGTAGCATACATCGTCGTTGCTCCCAAAAGCATTCCTATAAGGAAGCACACAGTAGTTCAAGCCCATCCCCTACCAAAAAACACCGAAGATCTAGAGTGGATGAATTGAAAGGGGACATGAACAAGATTAATCCTCCTACGTTTGATGGAGAACATAAGAAGGAGGAAGATGCTGAAACATGGTTTCTTGGCATGAGGAAATATTTCCAACTGCAGAATTATTCCTCTCATGCAGAAGGAAGAATTGCAATGTATCAACTAAAAAGAAAAGCATCCATGTGGTGGGATCAGCTTGTGCAGGTGCAACACGTTAGAGAGAAAGATATCACATGGAAGGAATTCAAGGGGTATTTCGAGAGGAAATACCTGACTAAAAGATACTATGACAGAAAGATGAAGGAGTTTTTTGAACTCAAGATGGGCAGCATGACCATTGATGAATACGAACGAAGTTTTTTGGAATTACTGAAGTATGTTCCATTCATCAAAGACGAGGCTGTCAAGATTCAGAGGTATCTGAGTGGACTGCCACCTCCCATTGGTGACAAGATCCAATATGATGATCCTAAGACTATGGAAGAAACAATAAGAAGAGTGAAATGATTAAATGAGCAACACAGAGAAAAGCCTACCTTTTGGAAGGCTTGGGATGACCAGAAGAAGTTTAAGAAAGAACAGAGGCAGAAGGGAAACAAACCTCCTTTTTTCAAAAATAGTCCTCAAGGACATCCATCATTTAGAGAGTCGAGAATGGCTGAAGTGGGGGAACAAAGGCTGAGACAGAAGCCCATTCAGTGTTGGGGTTGTAAAGAGAACCACAAGTATAGAGATTGTCCCCATAAAAATGGCAAAGCAAGAGTTGTCCATAATGTTCAACAAGCTAAAACAGTGGAGGACATGGGCAATATAATGCCAAGGATCTATGTGGCCCTGGACAACAAGCAAGCTGAATTTTAGTTGCACATGATTGAAGTGGAAGGTATGATTAACAACCAACCATTTATTATTTTAATTGATTCAGGGGCTAGCCATAGTTATGTAGATCCTAGGGTGGTGGAAAGTTTGCATTTATCAAGAAGAAAACATGAAAATTCTTGGTTAGTGCAGTTGGCTACAGGAACCAAGAGGAAATTCACTGAGTTGGTTAAGTCATGTCCGGTGGACATGAAGGGATTGAGCACGAAGCTTGAATTGAATATGTTGCCTTTAGGATCTTATGATTGTTTAATTGGGATGGACTGGTTGGACTAGCACCATGCCTTCCTGGACTATCGTAACAAGGAATTTGCATGCCTAGATGAGGAGGGGAATCAGAAAACAGCCCAAGGAATTCCCAGAGTTGTGGTTATTAGAGAAATCTCAGCAATGTAGTTGAAAAAGTGCTACATGAAAGGCTATCAATTGTTTGCAGCCCATGTGGAGGAAGCATCCAGAGATGAACTCTCAAAGATTGGAGACCATGCGGTACTAACAGAGTTTGAAGATTTATTTCAGGAGGTACCCAGACTACGTCCAAAGAGAGATATCGATTTCTCTATAAATTTGATGCCTAGAGCAGCTCCAGTGTCGAAATCTCCTTATAGAATGAGTATGCCAGAGCTCAAAGAGTTGCAATTGCAGCTTGAAGAGATTCTAAAGAAGGGGTACATTCACCCAAGCATGTCACCTTAGGGTGCCCCGGTCCTGTTCGTGAAGAAGAAGGACGGGATGTTGAGGCTCTGCATTGATTTCAGACAGTTGAACAAAGTAACTGTCAAGAACAAGTATCCTCTACTGAGGATCGACGATCTTTTCGATCAGTTGAAAGGTGCAAAAATATTTTTGAAGATAGATCTCAGATCGGGATATCACCAGGTAAGAATAAAGGATGAAGACATCAGGAAGACCGCCTTTAGAACAAGGTGTTGGGGAAATTCAATTGCTTAAATTGCTTTCATTTAATTATCAACCAGGGATGCTTATAAGCTTGTGATGATGCCAGAAAAATATATGCAAGAGTAGGCATCTAACTCTAATCTAATAAAATTCAATCAAATCCCAACTCTTTCATTCCACTTAATAAGACTTAGTTGTTGTAGGAAAGAAAACACTAGATCCCTTTTAGGAGGTCCTCTCAAGATGTTTCACAAAACCTATCAACAATCAAGATCGTCAAGTAAACACTCATGCATTGAAAATAAATACACTTAAAAAGGATTAGTTGTTGTAGGCATGAAAACACTAGCTCCCTTTCAGGAGGTCCTCTCAAGATGTTTCAAAAAACCTATCAACAATCAAGATCATCAAGTAAACACTCATGCACTAAAAATAAATACACTTAAAAAGGCTTAGTTGTTGTAGGAAAGAAAGCACTAGCTCCCTTTCAAGAGGTCTTCTCAAGATGTTTCACAAAACCTATCAACAATCAAGATCATCAGATAATTATAATAAAAACAATAAAGCATATAAACCTATTCAAAGCATTAGAACAAGAAGAAAATGCTACTATGATCTATTTGGAGTGAGCTCAATTCTCCCAAGAACAAAGTAACACATAAACTAAAGCATTCTAAATCTAAACTAGAGAATGGAAACTAATGTGAAAAAAAATCTTGATTCTTATTCCATCATAAGTTGGATACAATGCTCCAAGAGTCCTCCTCTTGAAATGGAGGAGGCACTCCTATTTATACAAAAGTTTAAGATAACTTAGATCCACAAATCTCTCCTAGATCCACAAATGCCTCATTTGGTTACAACCATGTGCTCACACATATCAAGTGATATCTCTACAAATCCTCTCACAAATATTTCTTTCATGATTAATCTCCATCCAAGATACTTGAGTAGAT
>ML792120.1:283843-306504 GCA_009831015.1 Picea engelmannii | reverse complement strand
GCTAATCCCATTAAGGATCTGATGTCTGAAACATCCTTTAGGGTAGGCCATTCCATGATAGACCTGATTTTGTCAGGGTCTACCGCTACTCCTTCTTTGGAGAGAACATGGCCTAAGTAATGTATTTTCTTCTGGAAGAATTCACATTTGCTGAATTTGGCATAGAGCTGATGTTCTCTTAGCACTTGCAGCACAAGTCTAAGATGCTCTTCATGCTCTTTTCTTTTCTTGGATTAAATTAATATATCATCAATAAAAGAAAGCACAAATTTGTCTAGGAACTTGTTGAGTACATTGTTCATCAAGCACATAAAAGTGGCAGGGGCATTGGTCAACCCAAATGGCACTACCACAAACTCATAGTGGCCATACCTTATTCGGAAGGTAGTTTTATGGATGTCTTCACCCTTGATTCGGACTTGATGGTATCCCGACCTCAAATCAATCTTTAAGAAAATAGACGCACCCCCCAATTGATCGAACAGGTCATTGATCCTGGGCAAGGGGTACTTGTTCTTTATGGTTACCTTATTGAGTTGCCTATAATCTATACACAGTCTAAGGGTACCGTCCTTCTTTTTCATGAACAGGACTGGTGCTCCCAATGGAGACACACTGGGTCAAATATAGCCTTTATCCATCATTTCTTTTAATTGCATCTTGAGTTCAACTAACTCGGGTGTGCTCATCTGGTAGGGTGTCCTAGACACTGACACCGCTCCTGGTGAAAGTTCCATCGAGAAGTCTATGTTCCTCCTCGGAGGTAAACCCGGTACCTCTTCCGAAAACACATCTCTGTATTCTCTCAGGATAGGGTAATCGTCAAGGCTTGATTTGTTACCTTTGATTGTTTTCAACACCTGTATTGCATATAGGGGACATCCATTTCGGCAATACTTTCTCATTTGCAGAGCTGATATTTGTCTCACTGAGACAGGTTTTTGGATCCCTTGAAGGGTTATCTTTTTCCCTTCTTTACTTACACATTCTAAGGTTTTATGGTAAAAGTCCAATCTGGCTTTATGGGCGGCTAGCCAGTCCATACCAATCAGCAGATCATACGATCCCAGGGGTAATAAGTTAAGGGTTGTTTGGGTGGGAAATCTCCCCAACATCAATTGGTAGGCTGGTATAACCTCTGCTACCCTTCTTCTGGTGCCAGTGGCTAACTATACCAACCATGGCTTGGTATGTTTTTGTGGCTATAGTTTACACTTATCAACAGCTTTAGGGGCTATATAACTCAAATTTGAACCAGGGTCAATTAAAACAGACACTAGATGGTTGAAAATCATACCTTCTATTTCCACTACTGGAGATTGGTGGTCGGCTTGGTTATTATCCAAGGCTGCATAAATTTTTGGTACACTCCTAGACACATCATTAATGGTAGTAGCTTCCTGTATGTTATAAATTCTCCGACTATCCTGTTGTCGGTGTGGGCAGTCTCTCAGGAGATGTTCTTCTCCACAACCCAAACATTTCAAAGGTTCTCTCTTTGGGTTATCAGTCTTCACTGATATGGGTCCAGAAGTTTTATTTCTTCTCAAGGATGGAAATTTCTGCTAGTGCATACTTCGGGCTGGAAAGTTCATTCTTGGGTTCTTCTTGTAGTTCTTAAACACTGGGGATTTAATTCCCCTTTTCTGAAATCTTGAACTATTCTTCTTTTTCCATCCTTCGCAAGGTTTTGCTCGATGCCCAAACTGTTCATGACATAGGTTTCCTTTCGAATAGTGTCTTCTAGAGTCTTTGGCTCATCAAATTCAATTCTATTCCAATAGTCCTTAGGTAGTCCATTGATGAAGCATTGCACCTTTTCCTTTTCCGCCTTGATATAGGGTACATACCTCAACAAATCGAGGAATTTGTTGACATATTCTTCTATAGTAAGTTGTCCCAGTTTGAGTTCATAAAACTCTTTAGTCTTTTCGTCGAAATATTTTTCCGACAGATACTTCTTCCGGAAGTATTTCTCAAACCGTTCCCAAGACAGGTCCTCTTCGCGAACCCCTTTCATATTCTTAAGGTCTTCCCACCAAATGGAATACTTTCCGTTCAAGTTGAAGGTGGCCACTTGAGCCTTCATATTTTCTGAGAAGTCATGGACTCTGAAATACTTATTTAGTCCAAGTAGCCAGGCCTTTGCTTCCTCTCCCTTCTTTATTTCACCATTGAAGGAGGGTGGTTTGGCCTTTATGAATTATTTTAATTTTCTACCTTTGGAAGGTTTTTGCTTCTTCTGTTTCTTTCGGGAATAGGAACTGGTTCTACTGCTAGAAGAGCCTTCTGAATCGCCAGCTTCCTTCTCAGAGGAATCACTCGGCACTAATCCTTTACCTCTAGGGTGGAATTTTTTTGAGGTGCTCCTCTTAGTGTGGCCACTGATATGACCATGTTTCTACGTTTCAGGTTCATGCTACATTTGTCTTTGTAGATCGGATAAACTCTGCAGTAAAACTGCGTTAATTTCTTTTTGCTTTTCTTGTTCTTTCATCATCTTTTCATTGTCAGCCTTGCAGCTTTGTAATTCGACCATGAGACTCCTCACAGTCTCGGCTAGATCTGGAGTGGTCCCTCCTACCCTCCTTTCGTCAGACTCTTCGTCTCTATTGTGGGAGACTTCTCCCACTTCGTGGTGAGTCACCATACTATGCGTTGATAATTTCCCGCGGTTGATCTTTCGCTTGTGTGCAAAAGGAAAAAACGTTGGTTGTTAGTCAATATTTATATTTATTTATAACAAGTACATAATTCACACATTCGCATGTACACACACACAATAGGAGTTTTTCATTCTTAACTTCATCTTTTGGTTAGGAAGGTTAAGACAGGGGGGGTTACTCTTTTTAAGAGTGTTTCGAACGGAGCTTCTGCGCAACTCGTTCATGAGCCCAAGAGGCCAAGTGTTGTAACCATGCTCTGATACCAATTTGTAACACACCCACTACGGCATAATAAAATTTTCACTTTTCCTGAAGGGACAGAATCCCCGAAGTCCTACAGGGGCCTAGCGCAGGCTAGTTATTCCCTGTTCACCTCCCTGTGATCGTGGGATAGGACCACAGGCCAAACAAACCAGGCGCCTTTTCATGTTTCGCGACTCAATGACACAAGTGAGTCCAATCTTAAAGGTAGAATGGCAAGGGGGCTCCAGAATGAAACCCTGGTCATAGATCTGGGTGCGCAGATTTTGGCCATTCAGATCTACCTATCGCTTAACGACAAAGTACTATCTCCCTTTCTTTAGTCCCTATCTCGATAGGACCACATACGCACCTAAATGCAAGCACCTTTCACAACTGATGACCTCGCGAGTCGTGAGTCGAAGACACTCGAATTTTCTTCACCAATCGCTGATACCCGAGATTCCGATATGGTATGACCCCTCCTTATTAGCGCTCTCCACGCATGACCATCGGCTAGGGATAACTACTAGCCTTGCTCGCAACTTGCAAGTTTGCGAGTTGAAAGGTTGAACCTCTGGGCGCTTCTTTTACAAAACCCCAAGACGCAAAAGTCAGAGAAGGTTTGACTCCTTTCGAGCTTCTCGGAACTCACAATTTCGTGACTTGAGTTGTTGGGCCTTTGTTCTCCTTTCTTGCGAGAACCTAAAGTACAAGAAGTCAACAGAATGTTGACTCCCATTTCAAATGAAACGTGTCCACCACATAACACCACTTCTCCCTCTCTCTGGGCATCCTATCGTTACACCATCTGTCAACCACGTGGGTCCCACCAAGCGGACGTGCCACATGTTGAAAAAGCTCTCATAACTCGCAAGCTCAGGACTTCTACAGTCGAAACTGATTCCCCTCAACCTTCGAGACCCCGATATGCGATATGGCAAGGAGGTCCTGACTCAATGGTTGCTCCTACTTCTCGCTATTCGAGACTTCACGACTCCAAGGGTTTGGTCTTCCACCTCCAAACTCACAAACCCGCGATACGCGATGTATCAAGACATCAAATCCCACGACTGTCCTTCCTCTTTGATCAACGACCCAAATCACATAGCGATCTCGCGACTCGGGACTTCGTGACTCCAAGAGCCTGGTCTTCTACCTCCAAACTCACGAATCCCTGATACACGAAATAGTCAGATCTCTACCATCTATCCTTTTTGATTAATGGCCCAGATCACATCTTGATCTCGCGACTTAGGACTTCGTGACTCCAAGAGCCTGGTCTTCCACCTCCAAACTCATGAATCCCCGATACGCAAAATAGTCAGATCTCTGCCACCTGTCCTCCAACATGGACGGTCCTGATGTCTTCGAGACTTTTGGGACATAGTCGAGTTCACTCTCCTGCCTAAGTAAAGGTTAAGATCGACGGCTTATAGAGCTCCGATGGGTCCCTGGGATCTATGGTCTGGGATCCCATCGCTATTTGCGAAGGTTGAAAGGGCGAGGTGTTAACGCCTACACTCCTTCTCTAGATCCGTCGGTGTTGACAGGCTTGGGGCATTCTCGAAAGGATTCTGACCATTTGTTTACCAAGCGATAGGGTATTTTATTTCTATATTTGAATCTCGCTATCCCTTCTGAGCTTGAATCATGAAGTTCAAACTCTCAGAGCTTCAGGCTCCCATGACCCTGAGACCTTAGAAAGCTACTCTTTCTCACATAAGGGTTCCAGACCCGGATTGCATGAACCCTCAGACGGTTCTCAGGAAATTATCCCTGATCTTAATCATGTATTTGGTAAGGTTCAATATGGTTACAAGGTTTATGGGGTAATTCTCAGAAAGGAGTACTCTCAAGGGGCCTTCCCAGAATATTACGAGAAACTAAGCAAATAAGATGATTCTTGGTGGAGCAAACTCATGTCCCAGACTTAATCATTTGTGCAGAAAACAACTATGTCATGTAAGCATACACATGCATCCATCCTATCAAATCAGACATTAGGTAAACACTTCTATTCAGAACTATTTACAAGCACATAAAACTGAACATGCGATTATGGCATTAAATTCAAATAACACTTATCAGAAAGAACACCAGAGGTGATGCAACTGTTGAGAGGGGTTCTCGTTTCCACCCAACCATAGGCTCGGCGACTCCCAATGGATTTACCACCAGCCACCCCCAAGATGATACCACGATGCTGCGAGACTGCATCTCGGTTTGTCAATGATCGAGAACGAGGGTTACTCTCCCCCTTCTCTGCTATCACTCACTTTTCATATCTCCAGAGTTCTTCCTCCTTCCCTCGTGTCTGCCCCCTCTCCACTTCTCCCTCATGCATTTTCCTCTTGCAAGGTTGTGTGTGGCATGATTTCCCTCACGGTGGTCAGGCCCGAGGCTCCTACGGATGGGCGGTTCACTTCCCCCATCCCTCATAATTTCCTGAGGAGCCATCTACCTACCAGGAGTAATTTATTTTGGGCCAGCGAGCCGCTCTTGGTTCTCCGAGCCAGTGAAGTCCAAATACGGTATTGGTTTCGGTGGAAGTTAACTCCACCTTTCCAGGTGCCTTCCACCACCTTTCTTCAGCCATCGTGGTCTCTTTTTCAGCATCTCCCCTCTCAGCAGTCCTGCAATATATATATATATATATATATATATATATATTATTCACATTCATTGACCTTTTTCACAAGGTCCATTCACATCACACATTCACATTTTTGTGTTTGCCACAGTTCTTGGTCAGTATAGTTATTTTTACAAACTAGAGGAAACAGGGTGTTATAGAAGACTACCTGCACTTGGTAGAATTTGCCTACAACAATGGGTATCATGCATCATTGAAGATGATCCCATTTGAAGCACTTTATGGAAGAAAGTGCAATACTCCAGTGAGCTAGGATAATCTAGCTGATAGAGCAGTAGTTGGGCCAGAGTTGCTCAAGGAGATGGAGGACCAAATGATAAAAATTAAGCAGAATTTGAAAGTTGCCCAGGACAGGCAGAAAATTTATGCTGATAAGAACAGAACCCACTGAGAGTTCAAAGTGGGTGATCATGTTTTCTTGAAAGTTAAAGCTAACAGGAGTTCCCTGAAGCTAGGAAGTTGTGCCAAGTTGGCAGCCAGATTTTGTGGGCCATTTGAAATCCTGGAAAGGATTGGGCCAGTTGCATATATGCTTGCATTACTTGCATCTATGACTGTACATAATGTGTTTCATGTTTCATTGCTTAAGAAATATATACCAGATGCCAATCATGTCATCGATTGGAATGTGATTTAGGTGGAGCAAGAAGGTGTCCTGCAAGTGCATCCTGTGCGCATATTGGACAGGAAAAACAAACAGCTCTGGAATCGAGCTATAGGGCTTGTAAAGGTCCAGTGGAATTGGTACGGTCCCGAGGACATGACATGGGAGCATGAAGATGTTATGCGGGTAGGGTATCCGCATCTTTTTGAAAATTTTGAAAATCTTGCAGATGAAGTGTAAAATTGCACTGAGGACAGTGCAAAATAAGGGGAGCGGATTGTAATGTCCCCAAGGCCGAGCCCTGTTTTAAATCATGTCTATGAATTATAGAGCTTGCATTATGAATTGTAATTATGTTTTATAGGTTGGTGATCCAAGTTTATATAAGTTGGTGGGATTATGTGTTATTAGGCCGGAGAGCCTAAGTGTTAAGGCCAGGAGCTTGCTTTTGTATATGTAATCATGCAGAACAATAATAAAAATATAAACATCACTGCGTGTAGATCAACCACAATGAATGAGTGATGGGGGACTAAGCTTCCACAGATTGGGTAAGGGATTGGGGGCTAGAAAGTTGGAAAGAGAGGCTAAGTGTTGAGCCTAGGGGCTTATGTCCTTGGGAATAATATTTTAATATTATTTCAAAAGCCATGTGAAATATATGTTGTGTCCTAAGTTCCTGGAGAGGAACGCATGCTGATGGAGTGCATGCAGCTTCATGGGTGACATGTGTCGACCCAGGCACATGCAGTTAAAAACTACAGAAGTCATCCATGGAGGGGGTCGCTCCTCATTCCATCATCCTTTGCGTCTGATTTCAGATACCCTCACACAGCTCTGAGAACTAGAAAACTGAGACGTCTACCTGAAGACCAAAACATCATCCATCTGATTCTGTTATTGGTTTGCGTCTGCCCTTGACATACCTATGCACCATTGAGAGCACTGTTCAGGAGGGGAAAGTCGACTTGTGAGTTCCAGAACCCAATCTATCTGCCATTGCAGAGCTGAATCCATAATCGATCTATCTGTAGGTTTTTGTTTTCTATTTTCCTGAGTGGGGTTGTGTTGTGGTTATCCTCACCATGCAGGAATTGAGTCAGAAGGGGCTGAAGAAATGGGTTTTAAGGCCCTTAGTTGAAGAGGCGGTCTGTCAAGCTTGTGAGAAGCTATTTCTAGGTGAAGGAGTCTGCTGGGAAGTGGTATTCTTCCAGAGAGAGTCCAGTACCAGCTACAAAGGTCTAAGACTTCCTGATCTGGCCTGTTACCGAGACCCAGAGAGGGAGGTGAAGAAATGATGGATTCTGCTTGTGAAGGTGTATACTCCCAGGTGGAACAGGCATGTGGGGAATGAGAATCTGTGAGTAGTGGGCATAAGAAGCAATCTTGTGAAGAATCCTTCCAGTTATTCTATCCAGTTTTCCCTGTAACCTCAGCCTAGACTAGGATTCCTTGCCTTGGGTGGAGCTTAGTCCTATCTCGGGGGTGACCCACTACTGAGCATGATGAGTAGCATGGTCTAAGGCTGGGAGGTTCGTGGAAGGCCTGCACGTGGTTGGTGGAATTACCACAGTTTCAAAGATAAGTATCAGCTTATGCTTAATATTATGTTTTGCATGCCTGTGATGCTTATATCTATCATGTATTCTGTTGTGCATATGAATTATTGTTAATGAAAGGGATTATTTATGTTAGCAGTAATCTTGTGCTTACTCTGAGTTAAATGTGTTTAATATGACTTAAATGCATGTTATTAATTAAGTATGAGAATGATGTTGTTCCTCACAGTAGTGTTTGCCTGGCCAGTGGGATGACGGTCATGGATGTTACACCCACGAGCTCTGAATGAGACAACGACACTCTGGAAGCAGGTTTGGGACCCCCTCGGCCTCCCTAAATTAAATCTCTTTAGTTGGGTTTTAATGCACATGAACATTTTAACAGGTGAAAATATGGCAAAACAAGGCTTCATAGGTCCTCATAGATGCCCCATGTGTCTCCATGCACTTGAAACGATGGACCATTTATTTTTAGACTTTCCATTCACTCAAGAAGTATGGAAAATATCTCTTCAAGGCCTCAATGCCAGAGCTCTGAGACAGATCTCAGTGGTTGAGTTATTTTCCTCATGGAAGGTGCACTATCCTCATGAGATTCAAAGCAATCCAACCTAGAGAAGAATTTGGCAAGCCATCCCCAAATACACTTTCTAGAAACTATGGCTGGCCAGAAACGATCAGATCTTCAACAACATGTCGCCTTCCCTTTCAATAGTGGTTGTGAAAGCAAAATATTTCCTTCTCGAAACAGTGGCAAATCACTTCGCCACGAAAGAAATTAGTCTTCTCCTCGAAGAACAAAAATGGACTGGAACCTTCACCTTTCGAGACAGAACTCAAACCATTGTCTACCCTTCAAAAGCTCCAAGTTGGTGTTTGCGAGACAAAGATGTAGTTTTTCAAGATTGGTGGTGGAGTCAAGGCATAGCCACAATCTTTTTCGATGGAGTCTCCAAAGGAAACCTAGGGAATGCAGGAGCAGGTGGAGTGATTTACTCCTTGGATGGAATTCAAAAAGACAGTTTCAGATGGGGTCTTGGTCAGAGAACAAATAATCAGGCTGAAATTCTCGAGTTGCTAAAATCTTGTCAGATAGCACGAGAAAATGGCATTAAAGAAATACAAATCTTTGGAGATTCTGAAATCTTGATTAAGATCTTAAACACGAATGATCAATTCAACAATCCACTATTCAACAAGGCTCTACAAAGACTTTGTCAATTGCTACAAGACTTCTCCTCCCCTCTCTTTTTCCACATCTTTCGTGGATCGAACAAGGAAGCAGATGGAAAGACGAATATGGGTTGCTTACTGCCTTTAGGAGCACTCAGAAAAAATGATGAAACCCCCTCATGGACCCCCATCCCATAATATCAGATATGTTAAATGAGAAGATGTTTCCATGAGTTGTTCACTAGTGTTGTTCCCTTGTGTTGTTCCATTGGGATGTTCCCTTGAGTTGTTCCTTGTGTTGTTCCCTTGGGTTGTTCCATTGAGTTGCTCCCTTGTGTTGTTTGTGTTGTTCCCTTGGGTTTCTCCCTTGTGTTGTTCCCTTGTAGGTTAAGTGATAAGTTGGTTCAATGTGATGTCCCCTTGCGGGAAGGTTAAACAATTGATTTAGCCTCGGCCCAACCGGCTTCAATTCTCTAATAAAATTACCCATTTCAATTTAAAAAAAAAAATATGTAATCAAAAATTTATCAATGATGTTGCTGGATTAAAAAAAAGCCAAATCAAATTGCAATTGTCGGTCAATAGATGAAAGTGGACATAGTATATGGTGGAAAGAATTTAAAATGAGTGAAATAATATAAATTTTCACAAAATACATGGTAGAGGAAATTTAAAATGATTGGAATAATACATGAAAATTTTGATATTAAGACTTTCGGAGTCCATGTACAAATGGAAAGAAGTCTTTAAATTTAAAATATTCATAAAATTTAAAGATGCTAATTGTAAGATATCTATACATTTTAAAATTATTTTCACTAATAAATGGTTTTAATTTTTTTTTTTAAATTCATAATATTTAAAGATGAACTCAGAACACTGAGAAAAAAATAAAAGAGATGACGTGACTTTGAATTTTAAAACCCTAATAAGATAGCGTGATTTAAAAAATTGATAGGATGAGGTGACTCTAAATTTTTAAAATTTGATATTATGTAAAGAATATTATACCATTGTAAAAAACTCATAATATTTAAAGATGTGAACGCATTATACATAAAACAAGTGTTGCATGGCAGTGTAGTCCCTGCCAAGATGGAATGGGAGTAAACGCATGGGTTGCAAGTTGCAGTGCATGTGGTATTCATGCAGAATTTAGTATTCCCAAATTAGTTTGATTTGGAATTTATCAAAAATTATTAATGTATGGTACATGAAGGAAGGTTCTAGGATCTTTGTTTGATAGTATATGAAATATTTAATACGCAACCAATGTAACCCAACAATTATGGAGTGGCGGGTCGGCGGACTCTCAGGTTCACATTTCTCATTTTTTATGGCTAACGTGTCCCATGAAAAACATTTTTCACCCAACACTTCCGCCATATACATTTTGCAGCTAAGAATTGCTTCATATACATGAGGCAGTAATTTATACAAAGCTATAACATTGTAGAAAGATTTATAGTAATTTGTATAATGCTATAAAACTTGATACATTTTGCAGAGAACAATTATGGAGTTGCAGGTTGGAAGAGTCGCGGGTTCACACTTTTCATGTCCAGCATGTTATGCAAGATACATTTTGGACCGAAGACTTCCATCATATACATTTTGCACCGAACAATTCCTTCATATACATGAGACTGAGCAATTTATAGAATATTATAACACTGTATGGAGATTTATAGTAATTTATATAATGTTATAACATGTTTTACTTAATGAATAGTATAAACCATTACGTAAATTTTATTCAATATTTTTTTTGTTTATAAGTAAGATTGTATAAAATTTTGTGAAAATGAAGGACTACAGAGAATTTCCATTGTTTCAAGTTGTAAACAGTGAGTTTCCTCGAGGGGAAACTAGCTCAGCTAGTCGAAGCATTTCATAACTGAAGACTAGACTGTTACTAACGCAAAAACAGTTCAAAAGTATGGCCCATAAGGGTGGTTGTTACAACTATCGAAAGTGTAGAGAGCATAACTATAAAAACCATGGACAAATGCATAAAAGGCCGCCATGCACATGACAAAACAATATACAAAAACAACAGACAGATCACCGGTAGGGGATGTAGTGCGGTGATGCGGGCATGCAGAAGGCGACGAATGTCGTGTCCCCATGAGGAGGAGGCTCCTCCTCGAGTGGTGTCCAGTCCAGTTGCATGGCGTCCTCTGTCTGTGATGGCACATGCTCTTCCTTATGGACCTCCTCTGGGTGTGATAAAAGTCTCTGTTGGTCGAGGCCTGTCTATGGGTGGACCAAAGTTTCCAGTGCCAACACTGGTGTGGAGGTAGATGTTGGTTGGGTTGTTTCTGCTTGGGCTGCCTCTACTGGGAGGTGATGACCACCCTGTAACATGGAGAGAAACTGTAGGAGTTGAGAGGCTTTTTCATCCAAGGTCTCGAGGCAGAACTAGAGGTTGTCCATGTCCCGACGCAGGTCAAATACTAGGCTCTGCACCAGTGAAAGGGTTGTTTTCCACTCACATTCTGGGTCAGTGTTGGAACTGCCTCGAGATTGGGGTTTTCGTCATTAATTTTGACTGGCTTTTGGACCATCGATCTGAAATTGGGCTTGGTGAGCCTAGTCCTCAAGCAAATAGGTGGTCGGATAGTTGGGAGGAGCCAAAGGGCCTGTATGTGAAACAGATGCTGAATTTCCTAAAGGTCCTGGGTTGTAGTCCAGTGACGCCCCTGAGTAGTCCAACCCCTCCGTTATGTTGGCAAGATACGTAGGAAGGGGCAAGAGAGAAGCAGAAATTTGATTCGACTGCGCCAGTGAGGAGGACGAGGTGGCCGCAGAGGAGGAGGATAATAGGGAGGGATCAGGCGAAGGATGGAGGACCAGACGGGGTCAGTTTGGCTGGTAGGGTGGCTCGCGTTTTGACTTCCCTCGTAGCCGGACATCTCTGAGAAAGTGGGAGAGCGAAAATGCACCAGGAACATAGCAGGAGAGGATAAAAGTAGAGCAGGGAAAGGGTGGGAAGGAGGCCAAGGTCTGAGAAGAAAAACCAAGAAAGAATGAGCCATCTAGAGCCGCTGGAGAAATTGAAATAGGTCGGGGAGCTGGTGAGGTTCCATAAATGGCCGCATGTGCAGAGTAAAGGCCGAGCGAGGGTGTTGGTCCCTCGAAGGGATGCGAAGGCAGAGCAGGGCACACTAAGAGTAATGACAGCCTGCCTCAAGTGAGATGAATTTAAATTCATGAGGCAGGTGGGAGGTAATGGCATGTGGTTGTCACATGGCTGATGCCATGGAGGATCGCTCTTTGTTGCTCCCCTCGATGCGTGTGGTCAACTACTACCCCATCTGTGGGAAAGGGAATAAATGCGACGGAGTACAAACACGTGGGAAGGAAGTTGTAGTACATGAGTACATGGGAAAACACATGAAAAAAGTAGTGGTGATATCTATTACATAGGTTTGTTAAAACAAAACAGGAAAAAAGGTGGCATTCCTGACTTAATTTTCTTTAAAAGAATATCACGTACACAATAGACATTGAAATTACATATGTTTTACATACGGTGGTGGAAAAAAAACACAAAAAAATAGTAGTAATGTATATTACATAGGTTCGTGGAGAGGAGCACAAAAAAAACTAGCATTCCTGAAATAGGTTTTCTTAAAACAAGCGTTCCTAGACACAATAACTTGAAATTTATGAAATTAAAGGTTCCTGGACAACATAAATTATACATACCAAAGATGCAATTTTAGAAAGATGATATTTACTTTTATACATACGAAATATGTACTTTTATAGAGTACGGGGATGACATTCTATGGAGCATGCATGGAGCCCTGAATTCATACTTAGCCAGTTTTTTGCATCGTGGACTCTTAGGATGAAAACTGGGCCTCTGTTGTACCATGGCCTACAAAGAATACCCATAGTTTCGTGATATAAAAATTGACAAGCGGAGTTGGGGCTATTTGAATTGTAAAACATACTAGTAATCTCTATTACATAGGTTTGTTGACAAAAAACACAAAAACAATTAGCATTCATGACTTGGTTTTTTTTAAAAGAAGGGATCGTGGACACTAGAAATTGAATTTTGTGAAATGAAAGGTTCCTAGACAACATAATTTATACATACATAATGTAATTTTACAAAGCGAAGCCCTCATTCCATACTTAGCCAGTTTTGGATGGCGGGTTCTCGGGATGTTGGGCTGAAAATTGGGCTTTTGTTCTTCCGTGCCCTACAAAAAACACCGATAGTTCCACGATATACAAACTGACAATTGGACTCTCGGACTATTAGAATTTTAAGGGCATCGTGTCCAACAAATTTAGCATTGGGCCTCTACTGTTTCGTGGCCTAGAAAGAATAGCTAGAGTTCTGCGATATACAAATTGACCAGCGAAGATTGGACTATTTGAATTGTAAAAATTAGTGGCAATGTCTGTTACATTTGTTTGTTGACAGAAAACACAAACAAAATTTAGCGTTCCTGACTTAGTTTTCTTTAAAACAAGGGAACATGGACATAATAGAAATTGAAATTTATGAAATGAAAGGTTCCTGGAAAAAATAATTTATACATAGAGAATATGTAGTTTTACAAAGCGGAGCCGTCATTCCATACTTAGCCAGAATAATTTATACATACAGAATATGTAGTTTTATACAAAATAATTTATACATACAGAGTTCCGCGATATACAAATTGAGAAGCGGAGTTGGGGATATTTGAATTTTAAACATAGTAATAATGTATGTTATATAGGTTTGTTGACAAAAAACACAAAAAAAAATAGCATTCCTAACTTGGTTTTCTTTAAAAGAAGGGATCGTGGACACTAGTAACTGAAATTTATGAAATGAAAAGGTTCATGGACAACATAATTTATACATATAGAATGTAATTTTACAAAGCGAAGCCTTCATTCCATACTTAGTCAGTTTTTGGATGGCGGGTTCTCGGGATGTCGGGCTGAAAATTGGGCTTCTATTCTTCCGTGCCCTACAAAAAGAACCGATAGTTCCACGATATACAAATTGACAATTGGACTCCCGGACTATTAGAATTTTAAGGGCATCGTGTCCAACAAATTTAGCATTGGGCCTCTGTTGTTCCGTGCCCTAAAAAGAATACCCAGAGTTCTGTGATATACAAATTGACTAGCAGAGATCGGACTATTTGAATTGTACAAATTAGTGGCAATGTCTATTACATAGGTTTCTTGACAGAAAACGCAAACAAAATTTAGCATTCCTGACTTAGTTTTCTTTAAAACAAGGGATCGTGGACATAATAGAAATTGAAATTTATGAAATGAAAGGTTCCTGGACATAATAATTTATACATAGAGAATATGTAGTTTTACAAAGTGAAGCCGTCATTCCATACTTGGCCAGTTTTGGATGGCGGGTTCTCGAGATGTCGGGCTGGAAATTGGGATTTTGTTCTTCCATGCCATACAAAAATCACCAATAGTTTCGTGATATACAAACTGACAATCCGACTTGTGGAGTATTAGAATTTTAAGGTCATCTTGTCCAAAAAGTTAACAATTGCCGAAATAGTATTCTTTACATATGTTTTACATACGGTCATGGACAAAAAACACAAAAATAGTAGTAACCTCTGTTACATAGGTTCATGGAGAAGAGCACAAAAAAAACTAGCATTGTCGAAATAACTTTTCTTAAAACAAGGGTTCCTGGACACAAGAAATTGAAATTTATGAAAGTAAAGGTTCTTGGACAGCATAAATTATACATACGAAAGATGCAATTTTATAAAGAAGATATTTACTTTCATAGATATGAAATATTTACTATATAGAGTATGGAGATGACATTTTATAGAGCATGCACAGAGCCCTAGATTCATAGTTAGCTAGTGTTTTGCATCGCGGGTTCTCGGACTACCGAACTGAAAAAATGGGCCTGTGTTGTTCTATGGTCTACAAAGAATACCCAGAGTTCCGTGATATACAAATTGACAAGCGGAGTTCGGACTAGTTCAATTGTAAAAAATAGTGTTAATGTCTACTACATAGGTTTGTTGAGAAAAAACACAAAAGAAATTTACCATTCCTGACTTAGTTTTCTTTAAAAGAAGGGATCGTCGACACAATAGGAATTGAAATTTATGAAATGAAAGGTTCCTCCACAACATAGTTTATAGATACAAAATATGTAATTTTACAAATCGAAGTCCTCATTCCATACTTAGCCAGTTTTTGGATGCTTCTTAAAACAAGAGTTCCTGGACAGAAGAAATTGAAATTTATGAAATTAAAGGTTCCTACACAGCATAAATTATAAATACGAAAGATGCAATTTTATAAAGAAGATTTTAATTTCATAGATATGAAATATGTACTTTTATAGAGTATGGGGATGACATTTTATACAGCATGCACAGAGCCCTGGATTCATACTTAGCCAGTTTTTTGCATCGCAGGTTCTCGGGCTGTCGCGCTGAAAAATGGGCCTATGTTGTTCTGTGGTCTACAAAGAATACCCAGAGTTACGCGATATACAAATTGACAAGCGGAATATGTAATTTTACAAAGTGGAGCATTCATTCCATACTTAGCTAGTTTTTGGATGCCGGGTTCTCGGGATGTCGAGCTAAAAATTGGGCTTTTGTTCTTCCCTGTCCTACAAAAACCACTGATAGTTTTAGCGATATACAAACTGACAATCAGACTTGCGGACTATTAGAATTTTAAGGGCATCGTGTCCAAAAAAATGTAGCATTCCTGAAATAGTATTTTTTACATATGCTCGTGGACAAAAAACAAAAAAAAAATAGTAGTAACATCTATAACATAGGTTCGTGGAGAAGAGCACAAAAAAACTAGCATTCTCGAAATAGTTTTTCATAAAACAAGGGTTCCTGGACACAAGAAATTGAAATTTATGAAATTAAAGGTTCCTGGACAGCATAAACTATACATAGAAAAGATGTAATTTTATAAAGCAAATATTTACTTTTATACTTACTAAATATGTACTTTTATAGACTATGGGGATTACATTTCATAGAGCATGCACGGAGCCCTGAATTCATAGCTAGCCAGGTTTTTTGGCATCGTGGGTTCTCAGGCTGGCAGGCTGAAAAATGGCCCTCTTATGTTCTGTGGTCTACAAAGAATACCCAGAGTTCCGCGATATACAAATTGACAAGCGCAGTTCAGACTAATTCAATTGTAACGGCCTCTGTGGCAAGCAGTAAGCAGGACAACTGGTAAAGATAAAATAGTGAACATAATTTTATGACATTTATGTAGAAAAATAATAAAACGTCCTACATATTTTTGTAAATTTAATGAAACACACACACACACACATATATACGTGAAATATGATATGTGAAATTTGAGTGAGTGATTTACCGCATATGTAATTTTGAAAATGACTAGGCAGGGAAAAATATGCATGATTTATACATACAAGATATGTAATTTTACAAAGTAGATATTTATATTTATACATACGAAATATGTACTTTTATACAGTATGGGGATGAGATGTTAAATAGCATGGACGAATCTGTCATAGCATAATTTTCCATTTTTTGGATAGCAGGTTCTCGGGATGGGGGGCTGAAAATTGGGCTTTTTTGTTGTTCCGTGTCCTACAAAAAATCACTGATAGTTCCGCGATATACAAATTGACAATCGGACTTGGGAAAAATTTCAATTTTAAGGGGCTCGTGTCAAAATGTTTTAGCATTACCGTACTTTTTTTACATAGGGTCGCAGACAAGAAAGCACAAAAAAATAGCAATGACGCATGTTACATAGTTTAGTGGAGAAAAGCACCAAAAAAAACAACATTGCCGAATTAGTTTTCCTTAAAACAAGGGCTCCTGGAGAGAAGAAATTGAAATTTATAAAGTTAAAGGTCCCTAGAGACCATAAATTATACATATGAAAGATGTAATTTTAAAAAGCAGATATTTACTTTTATACATACGGAATATGTACTTTTATAAACTATGTGGATGAGATTTAATAGAGCATGGACGGAGCCTTGAATCCATAGTTAGTCAGTTGAAAAATGGGCCTTTGTTGTTCCATGGCCTACAAAGAACACCCAGAGTTCGGTGATATACAAATTCACAACCGAAGTTCAGACTATTTGAATTGTAAGGGCCTTTGTCAAAAACATTTTAAAGGAAAGGTGGCATCAGAAAGGAAGATAATTGAAATAAAATAAATAGAATGTCTTCACATTCAACATAGCTGAAGAGAAAATGGTAGCAACACATAAATATATGAAAAGACAAAAGAATAGTTTTATTTCAAAAATATGGAAAAAATAAGACTTTGTTACATATTCCTGGAAATTTAAATGTGTTTTTCATATAGACTGGGATTGGGGCTTGAATGGAGCATCTCCCATCGGACTATTTTATGATAGCTGAATCATTCTGTGATATCAGTGGCACCTGGATCTCCACAGAAGAGTGTTGGAAAGTTCATTTCCTCAACGAATTTGTCCTTGAATTCCATGCACCAATGTCTCAACATGCGTTTCATTCTCTAATTCATCACTTGTATGAAATTCAATAGGATTTTCGAAAGTCTCTGCAGAGTTGTTGTTCTCTTCTGCAAGAACACTGTTCCATTTGTCATTTATACAAATGTTTTGTGCTTTGTACAAGGCCCTCGAACATAATTCCTTTAATGCTTTCATAACAAAATGCACAGGCACTTTTCCCGTCTAATATGCATTTTTGTATTGCAAGCGTCTTTTCAGAGGCATGACAATTGTTAGTGTATTGTTAATGAATTGTGGCAAGAGTCTTTGTACAACATCTAATTGAACATGCACATTAATAATTGATCCTGTTAAGCCCATCTGGAGTCCTTTATAGCCCCAAGGCCCAGTTCCAATAAATGCAATTCAGAGAGAGCCAACTCTCTCCTCAAGTTCTGTAAGTGCACTTACATCTGGTAGTGGTGCATTACATCTTATTTGGCCAGACATTGGGATTTGTGGTAGTTTTTCATGTTGAGGCAAATGTTTGCATGGAAGACAAATTTTTTCACTGGAAAATGTTTTATCGTGTGCTGTCAACTAGAAGTATTTTTCTTGCAAAGAAGTCGTGAAATACTTGTTGTTTTTTGAGAAATTTAGTTGCTCACAAATTGCACATGCAATGGAAGGAGTATCTTTAATTTCTTTCATGTATGTCTATGTTGCATTTTTCTTTCGCAGTGAAGTATGGGTGGAAACTGTTTCCTGGTTTTCATTGCCAATAGTCCATGATGTTGTTTCTAGCGCACGAAATGTGACAGTTGCATGACCATTCTGGGATATGTGAGCACACATGTTTATGTTCTTTTCTACACGGACAAGTTTCTTTAGATTCTCATATGTGGCTTTCTCTCTAATAGGGAGCGTGGAAATGTATTTCTTTCTCTCGTGCATGAACTTTTTCAGGTTGTGGTAACTTAGTCTACATTTCTTTCCCAAGGGCACGATGAGATGATGGAAATTGCGATGAATTTCGCTCTGACCCAGGTGTTGATAACGTAGCCTACGTTTTTTGTTCAAGGCCTGTGTGGCCTCATCACAACTGGGACGAATTTGACGCATAGTTTTTTTCAAGTTTTGATAACTTACTCTATGTTTTTTGTTTAAGCCTTGTATGGGCTCATCACAACTGTAATGAATTTCACGCATCATTTTTTTGTTCAATCCCTTTATCGCCATATCGGACTTGGCAATAGTTTCATTCTCACTAAAAATCATTCAGCGTGTATGCAAATTTGATGCGGTTTGGGTGGCATGGACATCCAACCCAAAACCATAGATATGTCGAAGCAAAGGTTCATAATGGATATGTGTTGTATTTGTTTTCAATGAGAGGATGTCAAATGTTCGATCGTAATTTGAATCAGTATACCAAGAATGGACAGTGCCATCTGGCAACACTGACCAAACCTGGAAATTTACTCTGAATATCATAGATGACCATTGGAAACAGAAACTACAACCCTCCACATTCCCTTTTTTATATGGAAGCACCATGTTTACAAGGTATTCCTGCCAAGTTCCAATTATCGGCATATTTTCCAGGAGATATGGAAAAAGGTGTTGATGCAAGCACCTAAAACCCTGTTGGCTGCCGCCTACAATTGCATTGCAAAAAAATTGTAGGATGTAAAGCCACAGTGACTGCACATCAAACTCCGTTGCTACCAAACAACAAATTGCATTAAAAAGACTATCTCCACAGTTAGACACAAAATTTGTTGCCACCTGTAAACCATGGCTATCTATGTGATGCATAATTTGTTCCCATTGCGATTCAAGGTATTTGCAAAACAAGGACAAGTAAATATGAGTTACTTCAACATTGCACATGGACATGTTCCTGTACAGGAGTGGTTCATAATGACCACTTAGACCATTGGCGTCATGGAACAAGATGTAATATGGATTGCCAAAGGCACCTTTGTTGAATAGTAGATATCTTCTTTTTCTTGTCAATGACCATATTCGAACCGATATATTGAGCCACTTAGAAAACCACCGTATACAAAATGTATCTCCCTAGAGTCCCCTTTCATGTGTAGGCACAACTACGGATGCAGACAACCACATATTTGAAAAATACGTAGCGACATCATGTATTTCATGCAACTGCCAAAGAAAATTAGATTCCAGTTCGTATTCATAGGAGTTCAATGCTTCCACATTGCCATTTTTTAAATAGGACAAGAAATAATCTATCAATCCATTGCACAGCTCGGTCGATGAATACCCAAAATGCAGCAGAACCTGGAATGTATCGAAAAGGCAATCCCTTGCAGTATACGAGAATGCATCGAATCTAAAGAGGCCATTGTTATGCAAAGACATTGTTGAGTCTTAGTATTGACACTTATATTTCCCTATATTACCCTCTATCTGAGCCTATTCTACCTATGCTATCTGTATCTAATTGATTGTTTCCTCCGTAAATACACTTGATGACCTTGTTCATGTGCATAAGAGGTAATTTATGATTAAGGCATGTTTTGTTTAATTTTCTTGAGTTAATTCAATTAAACTGGTTCATTTTGTATGATCCTAATCACTTTGAATATTAAGCAGCATGATCTGGTACCCAGTCTATTCCAGTACCAAGGCTCCACCTATTTCGGTACCAACCTGTGCTAATCCGGTACTAGACATAATTCAGAATTTTTGAATGTTTCTAGAAGCAAATCAAGCTCATGGGTTTTGTCCAGAGTGATGTTTTGATGTAGACATGTGTGTCAGAATTCACCTAGCCAGTATGGGTGGACCTCCAGCTCAGGGGGAATGATTCTGCCAAAATTAGCAAAAAACTTAAACTGCCAACTTATGCCTCAATTTCCGTGCATATGGTATCCGATCCAAAAATTCTAATACATGGGTTTTGTCCATAATATGGAATATTGAGTAATATGCAGGAATTTTCTCAACATTAGAATTGTTTTGGGAGATACGGGTGGGGGACTAACTCGAATCTGCCTAAATTGTTAAAAAACACAGATTTTTGGGATTTATCCTAAAATTGTAAAAATTGTTTTCTTAGTTTGGGGATTCGGTTTCATCCATTCCTCCATGG
Source organism: Picea engelmannii (assembly GCA_009831015.1). NCBI lineage: Eukaryota > Viridiplantae > Streptophyta > Pinopsida > Pinales > Pinaceae > Picea > Picea engelmannii. Next base: position 286,024 of record ML792120.1, on the reverse strand, counting down.
ATTTTATGTATAAATAAGACCTCATAGGTCTGAGTAGAGAGGAATTATTATGATCTAATATTGGTTCTTGAAGAAAGAGGAATTAGTATGTTGCAAATTAGATTTTTGAACCAACTCTTTTTGTAAATTTATTTGTTGAAGATGAATGGAAGTTTGAATTCAAGGATCTTGTGTGTCTCTTACAATTTATCATCTTCTGATCTAAAAGATTCCATGTTGGCATCGGCAAGGGCCCACCGATCCAACTTGGTAAGCTCATTGTAAATTATTAGCATAGATTTCTATTTCATGTACTTCTTGTTTTGATTTCATTTTTTATTTCAATGTTAGAATTGATTGCAAAGTGTTGTAGTACATGAACAGTTGGGAGTCCATCATTCGCATTACATAAGCCACTAAATGGAACATCTCATTAAAAATTATGTTTCATGTGTAGAAATGAAGTAATTTCTTGAATTGCAAGATTGTAAGATTGTATTAAATTTATGTTTGGGATGCATCAAATGATTTTGAAGTGTATGCAGAATTAGATAAGAATTTCTTGCAAGTTTGAAGTGAGTTGTTACAGGAAATGAGATCAGACATCATCTCTCACCTTCATGCACCATTTAATGAAGCCTCTCAATTTTATTGACTATTTTATGTACTACAAAGCTTTGATTGGCATTGATAGGGTTATGATTGATTTCTTTCTACGAGTGGATAAAGTGGATTGTTAATTGTTGTTAGTTTAATTGCTCTAGGAGATAAGATTTGAGTTCATCTTTTTATTTCATGAGTCTGTAAATGGAAAGATTCATTACCTGAGCAAGAAACTTTAGATCACATGCTTGTCGGATTCGGTTTATGAGTTTTGTTTTCTGATTTTTAAGCTGTGTGAGGAAGATAGATTAAAAAGTTGTAAAACAGAGTGTTGGTGTTGATTGTTTCTTATTTATGTTATACTCATCAAACATAGGAACCTATTTGTTATCGACACATATAGTGCATCAACTCTACTGATTACGAATCCCGGTTGATAATTTATGTTTGGTAATATATTATGCAAATAATTGCACCAACATTTTGGCGTCGTTGCCAGGGAGTTGTAAACGGTAATAGGTAGCATTTGAATTAGATTTATTTAATGGTTTTGGATTGGTTTTATGGATGACCTAAGGGTGGAGAGAAGATGGTAAGATGTGTGGGGATATCTCACACATCCACTTTGGTGGGGTTGCTCAAAAGTTAGGTTGTCCTCTTTTCTTTTGATGCAAGTGTGTTTTTATTTCTGCAAATTTAGTTTTATTTATGATAAGCTAACTTGTGCAAATAGATAACCTGGTGACAACAGGGTCCCAGTAACACAAGGAGTTCAAGTTTGGTGTGTTTTTTTTTTTGCAAATAGTTTTAAAATTCAAATCTTTGATGATAAATCATGTTTGGGGTGTTGTAAGAACCCCCCGAATACTAATTTGTGTTGTGAGACAAGGATCATCAACCAGCTAGACTAATTCAAGTATAATTAAGAGCTTGAAGAATGTTCCTCCAAGAAATTTCTCGCATTCTGGCAGCAACTGGGATATCCGCCTCTCAAGAAGATCATATCTTCACAACAGTCAAGAATCTAGTTGTCTCTCCACATGAAGATTTAGAAGTCCCATCATATTCCTCTCGTCAATTTGTTGAAGGGAATAAAGAATCATGGATATAATTCAATGGAGAGCAACTAGTGGAACCTGGGATTGAGGATTCCTTAGCATGCCTCTCAGCAGATCCTGTATGTACTCCAAAGACCAATCATCTTGAAGAGGATAATCTACATAGCATGGTAGAGGAGGACATTCAGTTTGACCTAAACAAAGAAGAGAAACAAGAATATAGTGATCCTATTAAAATATGGTTTCAATTAGTTATTAGGTCACACCAGTCTTTTATTTATTGCTTGATCTCATCATCAAAGAAGTTGGTCCTTCATACTTCGGTATGCATTACAATTTATCTTTTAAACCCGAGTATGAATATATTTCTAACCTTGTTATGCACATGGCTTCACTGGAAGTATTCCTATACTTTAAGGGGATTTTCTTTTGTTCAATTAGAGTAGGATAGGTAAATAAATGTTGCAATGCAACATATCTTTCATATTTCTCATAGATGGGAATGTCAAAAGCTAATAAAGAAATCGGTTTAATATTTTTT
>ML792120.1:213752-264189 GCA_009831015.1 Picea engelmannii | reverse complement strand
GGCCATTAGTTGTAATTATACCTCCTAGTCTCCTATATATACCAAGGAGACATTTTCATTTTGAATCATCTTGTACTTGAACATTTAAGTGGGGTAAAAGGAGGTTGCCCCCTCGAAGAGGCTTATTATCTGAAATTGTCTTTGTTTCAAGGCGTTGAGTACTTTTCCTGAGGTTTTTCCATGCTATATTGATGTTTGGTTCTTAACATACATCTTGCTAAGGAATGCCCTGGTATAGACCATATCTATCTTTGTTGTAAAGTTGTTGGTCATGAGGTTTTGGATTGTCCAAGAATGATTGCTAAAGTTGAAAAGATGAACATGAGACAAGAAAACTATAAAGAAGGTCAAGAGGCTAAGGATATGTTAGAGAACTAGAAAGAATTAGAGACTATGTTATTACAGTTGAAAGAAACATTGAATGATCACAAACACATCATTTTACCAAAGATATTTAGAGAAAAGAAGTGCATAGAAACAAGAATACTAGACTTCGACATAGATTGTGTATTGGACGAAGACACAAAAGTGAATATCATTCCAGAAAGCACTTGGGAAATTTTGGGAAATCTTGCTATGATACCTTCATCGGGAAGGATAGGATTTTTTAAAGGAAAGATGATAACCCTATGTGGAAGAATTACTAATGTACCTATGATTTCTCATGGAACATCGACTGGAAAAGAATTTGAATTTATTAGATTTATTGAGAACAACACCCCTTTTGCACTTTTGTTAGGAAAGACTTGGATTGAGAAGGATCATATCAAAAGGAAAGCAGAGGAGGAAGCTATAGAACAGGACAAACAAGAATTGAGGGACTTCATAGCTAGAAAAATAGAGCGAGTAATAAAAGAACAAGAGGATAAGTCGAAGCACCAGAAGGAAAGAAAATTAGTTGTCGAAGTTGAAAGAATGCAAGAAGGCTTAAAGAACCTGGCCATGCAGGAAAGAAGTGTAGCCACCCCGGAAATAGTAAGAGAAGAGGTATTACCTTTGAACCTTTTGAAAGACTATCAACAATGCAAAGTCACTATGTTAAGATAATATGAGAATAAGAATGGAAAGAGGAATCCAGAGACTCGGATCACAGGAAAGAAGGAAAGGAAGCTCAGTAAGAAGAAAGCCAAGTTAGAAAAACTATAGCAAGTTCCAGAAAGACTTCGCAGGAGGCAAATCTGTAGAACTTGAACCTCGCCGGAATATCAAAACAATACAGAATGGAACTTCGCCATGATGAAGCTATATGACCTTCGGAGGAGCCCCGACCGTTAGAATGACGCTCTGGAATGGCTAGAAATGCAGTTATTGATGGAAAGACCATCGTTGGACTGTTGGGACCACGCCACAATGACCAGATTCGTATTGATTGAGGAATTCCTGTCTGTTGGAGGAATCTGTTACGACGTTGCTTATTTAACCCATCGGACATTGTGTCGGGACCACTTTTTTCCACTTGTGATTATCCAAGCTAATAGAAAATAGATTGCATATCACGTTGTGATTTCGAGACCTCGCCATCTATGTGATTACTTCATTGTCCATTCGCCTACCTGATCTCTTTGATTACCAGTGTGAATGTCGGGCGAATAGAGTGCATCAAGGAAATATATGGAGGAAATTCTCGTCGATGTCATGGCTGAGAAAGTCACGTCTGTAGGAATACAGGCATCTTCGACTGGAGGATTGCAAACATCCCCGTCGATTGCACATCATTCTAGCCGAATTACTGAAAAGAGAAACAAGCACCGCAATGATCTGGCTAATGTGAAGTAGATCCTATCGGTCTTTCCTGACTACATCCCATCTCTGGTTGGTGCAGTTAACTGCGAAAACATACCTCAGGATTTTCAATAGACACTGATCACTGTGTACATCCCGAAGGGGATACACATAGTTGGACCCCAGTTAGGATGCATCCCGACGCTAAAGAACAACGACTTCAACCTCGATGACAAAAAGAACTACATGATGCTTGTGCCACACAGGTACCTGATGAAGACGACTGGGAAGAAGCCTAAGATAGTCTCCCAATCGTGGATTAAGGAGCTTGCGCAATCAACGATCTTGAACATGATGAAGATCCCTCACTTTGGTCTACATCAGAAGGTTAACACTTGCGTTAAACTCTTCCTATCATGTTATCATGGAAGTTATCTTTGGTTATATAGGTGCATCACTGTGGATCCGACGCTGATCCACCTGATCATTGGATTGAGCATGCAGGGACCGGACCCTCAGTAATTCTACCCAGGGAAGACTTTAGATCTCTCCCTGGCACAATGCATCAAGGAAGACTATGGCGATGTAGAGAAGGGAAAGAGAGGCAACAAGGTAAACTCTATCCAGGATGGTGTAGTGCGCCTCACTTGCCAACTAATCGCTGGCAAGCTTGTCAGAAAGAACCGGCCCACACAAATCAAGAGGTTCATCGTGGACCACGAAGGGAAGTGTGTTGAAGGAATGTAGATGAACTGGGCGAGTTACCTCGTCAACGAGATGGAGAAGGACTGTTGCGAAGCACATGATCAAGGGTATGAGTTTCACTTCAGTTGTCTATTGATACTGATCACATTTGTCGCTTGGAAAATGTCGAAAGGAGAAGCCTTCCCAGAAGGAGTAGCCTTCCCGAAAGTTGAGCCATCAAAACTATTGGCCACAAGGCAATTCACCTTGTGGTACACAAATGATATGGAGAATACATGGAAATCAAATGAGGTGTTCCATGCCTACTACCAACAGCTGAAGCACACCATAGAATCATTCCCTCGAATGACAATGAACACACTCCATCAGTACAGACCAGTCATGAAGTTCTGCACATATCGACACTTCATTTATATCACTATGCATAGGGATAAAAGCAAGGAGGAGTTGCGGTCCTACTATAAATTGACTGATGATGACATGGAGGAGATTACCAAAGAATGACCCATAGAGTTCCTTGTACCAGTAGAAGATGCAGAGCTCTCCGACCCTGACATCATCGGAAGCCTATTGGTCACATGGGTCGAACATGCCGGACAAAGCAGCGTGAAGAATCAAAAGAAGAAGGAAGAAGTCCAAGAAACTGATGAGGAGGAAAACATCTCAGAGGAAAGTAGGCCTGATTCACCCGTAGAAGGAGGAGGAGATGAAGTGAACCAAGAATAAAGAGGGGAAGAAGGATAAAAACAAGGTAAAGGTGAAGTTACACCGCCAAAGGATCCCTTTACCACAACAAAAACATTGCAGAAGAGGAAGGTTTCCCTGGAGAAACCTTCGGCAATAAAGAAGGCCCGAGCCAATAAGCCCCAGTCGAAGAATGTGCTCACAGTGGATGACGTTAATCTCATCATTGCAGTCATAGAAGATGCTTAAGAGGATATCTTGCAAAGACATGGAGCGAAGCAGGAGACGTTGTACGAATTAATTGAGATGGAGCTCAAGGACATACAACACGCTATTCACTCGAGCCGAGATGTATCCACTACGCCCTCTTCCTTGGAGATTGCATAATTGGGGGATGAGCCTACCCAATTACGAAGGCTAGCAGATGCAACAGAGGCTTGAATTCATCGAGCCTACGAAGAGAAGGAAAAGGCTACAGAAGCCTGGAGGCAAGAAAAGGAGGAGGTCTTAGAGAAATTTCAAGTTGCAGAGGCGGAGAAAGATGAAATTCGGGCGATGTTCAAGGAGGACAAAGTGAATATGCAGAAAGAAAAGGACCAGTTGCTCGCAGAGCAGACTACGGTCACAGAAGCGGTGAGTAAAGTACTTCGCTCTGTGTCGGGCATGGAACAGGAGGAAAAAGAATCAGTTGAACTTCAGGTAGGGAAGCTTGTTGAGGCAATCCAGTAGCTCCAAGCAAGAGTAATAGAGTTAGAGCTCCAAGCAATGTCGAGTACTCCGCAAGAAGTGCACGATCAAAGGGAAGAACCTACCAAGAACATTGTAGAAATAATCAGGGCACTTGCCTCAGAGTGTAAGCATCTGAGTGATCGAAGTGCGTAGACCTATGAGCTCCTTGCAGAAGATCTGAAGCTAAGGAAATTGGAAGCACAACTCCAGGAGGTGAAACAACAGGCATCCACTGTGAAAGCACAGATGAAGCTACTTATTGCAGTCAAGAAGATGAAAAGATCATAGGAGCAGCGCGTAGTCGAACAACAGATTACTGCTATCCATAGAAAAGTCACGGAGGTGACATAGAGACTCCAGCCGGTGCAGGATGAAGCCTGCACACTTTTTGAAGAGATTGACGGCCAAGGCTCGCAGCTAGACCAAGTAGTTGCGACAGTGGAACAACACCTGGAAGTGCCTGTTTCAAAGCAAGTGATTCAAGATTTCTTCGAGCAGGAAGCTCTGGCAAAGCAGCAAGTCGAGTCAGCTCGAGCTAAGCTCGAGGCTTTCGAAGAAACACTACCCATATCCGAGTGACTCGGGACGAGTCATAGGTGAGTGTTGGGGGCCTATTGGCCCTTAACCAAGTTTTGAGGAAACATTGGTCATGTTTGACCATTTTTGGGACTTCGATAGGCTGGTCGAAGATGGAGCGCCTAAGTGGAGCTGAGATCGCAGGATCTCACCTATTTTGTGGGATTTTTGGGCTTTTAGGGTTTATGTAATGGTTTAAGGGATGTCGGCCCATGGGTTTACCCATGAATAGGCCTTTTTGTAATGTATAAATAAGTAGCTCAACGATGTAAGAATGACTACTTGAAAGTGGCTTTGTGCAAGGCTTGCAGAGCTAAGTACAAGTATTTTGTAAGTTGCTTGGTGCACAGACGTTGTATGTAAGGATTTTTGCTATTGAGGAGTTGGCTCTATGCCTTGACCTGGTTTTGGGGAAGGTGGATCTAGTGCGTTGTGCAGAGATCACCTGTCCAGTGTGAAGTTGGCTTTGTGGATTTATGCACAGAAGCAGAGGAATGTAAGAAGATTGAAGACTAATAAAGAAGAAGAAGAAGAATATTGGTGGACATATCCCCACACTGGGGTGAACCACATATATCTTTTGTTTGTTGTGCTTTGTGCGATGTTGTTGATGTTGTCTCTAATGTTATCTTCTTAGTGCATTGATCTCTATGTATGATAGATAGATCTATGGATGCTTAGTGCTTCATTAATATGGAATGAATGTTATATCTAAACTAATGCTATGTTCTAAGAGGTTTTAAGTGTTTGATCTAAACTGTTACTGCGCTGATATGTAATAAGGGTTAATTTGCAATGTGAATGAGAACTATAATCTAATGCATATTATTGGCTAAGTGCTATGTTAAGTGTTTTAATCACATATCTATTTCCCAGCTTGGTTACAGACACTTGAGTCCTGTAACCCCCCTACCTCTACCTTGGGTGAGACTTCATCTGCTTCGCAAGTGTTTCTGAAAGGCCCGGTAGTTAGGGTTTTTTTGGTGCGATGTTGAAGCATTGAACCCTCGATCTGCCCTTGTGCCAACATGGTTACATATTCTACACCTAACATATCACTTAAATAACCCTTACTCAAATACATAGGAATAGAATTTATTGATGATTGTTTTAGGCCATCTCCCTTCTTCATCTTCTCCCATAACCTTCTACATAGGAAAGGTGCCCATAGTCCTTGCTTTAGTGTTGGTGGTTGACCAAGGCTTGACCAAGAGATTGAGCATCTCAAGGTCCACAATGTGATCTGTCGATTTAATGATCTATGTCCTTTTTTGAAGTTGTTGGAGGCTTGTATCGATTCATCATGTGAGTCTTTCTCACAAGGTTTGTAGCCATTTAGTCCACCACAAAAAATTTATTCATCATGGACATTGATTCTTGTGAGGACCCAATGGAAGTGATAATGCAAGGCATGTGGTTTATGGGTAGTGTAAGCCTTTTCATGAAACCATAGCAACTTGATTTCAACCCTCACATTGAATTCCTATCCATGGTTACTCTTAGGGTTTGGTTTTTGAATATGTTGTTGAAGTGTTGAAGCACCATGTCTTCAGAAGACATTGGTAATTTTTTAGGAGCATACATTTGTCTCTGTGAAACCACCAAGGCTAAATCCTCAACTACCTTTGTGCACCTGTGTATCTATGTGGATTTGGGCAAAGAGCTCCTAGAACAAATAGTTTTAAAATATGGTGACTATAGTTGGACCCAACTTATGGATTATGAACACATTTTGTTGTGGTGCAAGCTTTGTTTCTAGCATAAACACTTGGCGACTTCTTATCAACAATGAAAGGGTCCAAAGTGTTCTAGCGACAGTCCTTAGACCCTTCCTAGTGAAAGAACTTAAAAGACACACCCAATAAGTGGAACCCTCAAGGCCCCATAAAGACATTCCTAGTGTTACATCACCTACTAACATAGTAATTCATATTGTTGTTTTTTGTAGTAATTTCAAGCCCACTATCGCCTCTTTTGAGAAAGAAGACTTTTCTTTTGGTTATAACAACACATTCCATCAATTTTAAAAGTGACATGGCCCTTTTTTGGAATAGGAAAAAGGAGGCATGATTTTAACCCTATTTTGAAATAGGAAAAAGGAAGCATGATTTTAACTCTTACAATAAAAATTACAATGCAAATTATTAAGTTCACACAGCATATTGTAGAGAGTTGATGATTATTGATGTCCCTGTTACAGACAATGGAGTAAAAAACTTGTTACACTCCATAGAAGTGAAAGTTGTTAAATTGATGTAAAAAAAAAACAATCAAAATGCCTTCTCGACATTTGTTAAATAGGTAGTGTGGGAAGCTTTTTAAGATCAAGGATACATAAGAAGCCTTTTTCTCTACCTAGATATCTAGGTTAGTGATCACAAAGTGCATATGTAATCTTTTTTTCTAAATTTTATTATCTTAATAGTAAAAAGAACCTTTATATAAAAAAAAAATGCAAAGTGGTTTTACCATATTTAAAAAATCAAATCTAAAAAATCATACCGAAAGGATGACCTCATCTTAAATTATATAAATTTGATAATAAAGCATTCATTGTACCACGAAGGTTGCCGTGAATTGAAACACTTGTATAGGATAGACTATATAGGATATCATATTCCACAAAATTATTGAGTCTCACGCAACATACTTTTATAATTTTGGTCCATTTTGATTTTACATCATCATAATATTTTTAATGATTAATTTGATCTCTATTAAAGTTGACGGCAATAAATTTTTAATACAACAAAAATATAAACATTATAAAGTCAACCATATATTTTACTTTGCAAATAAAACCATGCACAAAATGTTGAACTCCTCAACGCGAAGCTGAAGGGATAAAAAGACATTGAGAAAAAAACAATAGAATGGATAATTTGAATTTTTTCTTCTTTATTATAGTGTATATAAGAGAGGGTGAAAATTACCGGATATTAATTAATTTTTTTATTTTTACAGGATCTGTACCAGAAGATATTGCACAATTGACTGCAATAGTTATAGTGCACGCAGAATTCCACCTCTATACTCTGTGTAACGTTTCCAAAAATATACAAATGAATTTTTTTGGAATACAGCAAATACGTTTAGCCATTATAAAATATTCTGTCTCATGAGACATGCTTAATGCGTGCCTCTGAGTTGTCTTGAAACTAGTATTTGGGCTTTTAAGTTTCCAATCTTCTGTTAATATAACAAGCGAACATCGTTTGTCTATGATATCAATATTATATTAGAAGCAGTAGTCATTGACTAGTTGAAATTACCAGATCACTTGACAATAACCATTTGTCAGGACCCTTGCTGAATTTCTCAAGTTTGACCATGTTGGAGAGCTTGTAAGTTTCCTCTCAACATGAAATTTTTAGATTGTTAGTGTTGTATTTTAACAGAATTGAGATTTACACTCATTTTATACAAATAACTTACAGCGAGATTACTTTACTTTTTATTTAGATATCTACAAAACAACAACCTAAGCGGTAGCGTTCCATTTTGGCTATCTGAACTCACAAACCTTAAAAGTTGTAAGTTCCACTCTCTCCCATTATTATTGTTGTTACTTTTACAGTCTTTATTTAAACTAAAAGAGCTAATCAGTAAAATCTTGTTGCAATTTCTTTTGTCCTTCTCACAGGTTTATAGAGAACAACAATTTTAGTGGTGTAATTCCTGCTCAACTTCTGAAGAATTCATTGAAACTGAAGTATTGATATTCTATTTGATATTGCTTATATTTTTAGAGAAATTTCATTATAAAAGTTTTTTTTCATAGCCACAAACAATTATAATGGGTCGAGTTGAAAAAACGATCTTACTGCTGGGGGTTCAAAGAAAATCTCTCTTTACTGTTCTGCAGCTACTCTGGGAACCCCTACCTATTAATGCCTCCGACACAAGATATCCTGCCTGTTTCTCACAAGAGCAAAGTGGGGATGGTCTTGGGAATAACTCTTAGCGGAATTCTAATAATCTCTTTAGCGTTGATAGTGGGTATTGTTGTTTATCGCAAGAATTTCAGGAGAAGGGAGGTTTGGAACAGTGTTATGCGGAGGGAACATCTCGTGGACCCAGGTAACTTAATACCGTGGATTTCAGAAATACTACAATATGATAGATAGTCGGATTCATGATACTAGCTGAAAATGATTGTGCTTTCAGAATTAGTTATTTAGATCCATGAATGTATTGCAGATTATTCAATGGTTATGGTGCCCAATCAAACAAAGTCCCGTGCCTTCACTCTAGATGAGATGATGGTTGCCACAGAAAACTTTAGTAAGAAAATCGGACGAGGTGGTTTTGTATGGGTATTCTTTGGTCAATTGCCGGAAGAAAAAGATATAGCTGTCAAAGTTCTGTCGTTGTTCTCCAAACAAGGAGCTAACGAATTCCTTAATGAGGTAATTTTGAGATTCTAACAATATAATATAGTTTCCTTCGACCTTTACCGTCGCACATTGTGAAGTTTGGCTACACTCCCAAGTAATTAGAAAAAGTTCATGCAAGTGGCTTGACTTGATAACAGATTGATCTTCTCTCAAGAATCCATCATAAGAACTTGGTGTCTTTACTGGGCTTTTGTAATGAAACCAGAGAACTTATGCTTATCTACGAGTACATGTCTTGAGGGTCTTTTAAAGATCACCTTTACGGTAAATATCATGTTTTAAGATATGTTTGTTCGATGTATGAGGGTGTTAGCGTTAGAAGTCACTCTTGGATTGCTTGCAGGAGCAGAGCCCAATGCCCATCAGTTTTATGTCACGATAGTTTTAATGGGTGATCAAATGGGTAAAGACTCAGGAAGATATCGCTCTAACTCAAGGACTAGATCTAGTATGTAGAGAACAAAGGAGGTTTTGATCTAACTTCAGTCAGTGGGTTGATTGAAAGATGAGCAGGTGGAAGACTTGGTGAGAGGAGTGAGCAAAACCACCTTGGGCAACAGGCCTTTCAGCAGTTTGCAAAGAAAAAACTCTGAATGCAAGATTCTCTTGGTTCAGAGCTTCGAGGAACTGAAGGGGCGACTTGACTAGATCCTCCAATTCCAAGTCATTCAACGTTAAGAAAATCACAAGGACCAATTAAAGACAATGCAACCGTTACAATGATCCAACCTACATCATCCTATAACAGTTACAACTCGACTAGATCCTCCAATTCCAAGTTGTTCTAACACAGTGTAAACAAAGGCATGAAAGAAACTGACATTCATAAGGCAAGAAGTCTCAAGAGTCCATGCATAACCAAAATAACCAGTGCTTTGTTAAAGTTTTACAATCAGGAGCCTCGCTCAACCATTGATAGATTACAAAAATGGCGAAAACGCCCAAATATACTCCATACGAAAACCCTAGCAGCGAAAACAAGACACTGTAATAAAAGCATTACGTCTGCATGTCTTCTGATAGTCTGTGCATGCAGACTCTGGACGATCGCAATCGGACTCCTGACTGTCTTGCAGATGGATTGACGTGCTTCAGTCCTTTGCCGGACATTCCATTTATGGCGGAGACGATGTTTAACCACCTCCAACAACTTCAATAACTGCCTTCTTGGGATCAGGAATGGTCCTAGTCAACTCTGCCCTCGGTGACGTGGAGGTCTTCTTGAGGCGCCACCTGGATCAGCTGAACGGTCCAAGAGATGAGGTATGGAAGATGTGGCATGCTTGACGAGGAGGCTGAAGGTGCCAATACTGTGAAGGTTAGATGGGGGAAGGGGTGCTTACATGGAAGTGATGTAGAGGCAGGAGACAACGAATGGTGGAAGGTGTTGAGGTGGAGGTGACTGGGAGAAAGGGACACATGGCAGGCAGTGAGAGGAAGATGAGCTGAACGGGGGGCCATGTGGGTGGAAGTAGCAGGATACGTGAGTTCTGAGATGGGAGGGTTGTACAGGAGGCAACATGATAGGAGGGGGCCCCATATTATTCCGGAACCCCCCCCCCCCTCCTCATTAAAAGCAGAATGGCAAGAGGGTCCGGAATGGCTTGAGAGCCGCTGATCTGGGCGCCTCGATCTCAACTGTCGAAAAGGTGCGCGCTTGATTCCAGAGCCTGCCCCCCTCATTAAAGGCAGGATGTCGGAGGGGGTCCAGAATTGCATGTGAGTTGTTGATTTAGGCATTTAGATCTGGGCCGTCGGAGAGGTGCGCGCCCAATTCCGGACCCCCCCCCCTGTGCCTTGTTAAAGGCAGAATAACAAAGGGGGTGCGGAATTGCCTGAGAGTCGTCGATTCGAGAGGGTAGATCGTGTTTTCCCCAAACTACCCATTCCTTAAAATGACACGCCCACCCTATAAACTTTGGGAAAGTGGGTTTTTGGAGTTTCTTTCTTCGCCCAAGGGACGCTTCTTCAGGAGAGTACCCCCCAATCATAATTATGTGCTAACATTAGGCTCCATGGGGGACGACACGCCCCCTGCGGGCTGCCGAGAACTCCTTTGTTGCTTCAGTGCTTTGTTGTTGGGCTATGGAGTCATTTATTTAAAACTTAAAGACAGAAAGAAAAACAATATTTACAACCGCGGAAGAGCCATGTGCGGCTCAAGAGAAAAATCTTTTTAGGAAATGCCCGTTCACAGGGCCATTGAAAGCTTCTTGATCCTTCAAATCTCGTAACCTGTAGGTATTATTCGAAAATATTTCGAAGATTTTGAAGGGCCCGATCTACAGGGCCTCGAATTTTCCGTGCTTGCCCTTATCTTGCTTAGGAGCATCCCATTTCAGTACCAGGTATCCTATCTGAAACTCTTCCTTCTTGGCCTTCTTATCAAAAACATGTTTGATCTTCTGTTGATGGTCTTGAATCTTGCTCATTACTTGTTCTCTGGCCTGCTGGACTTCCACCAGCTGATGAATTCTTCTGATCATGTCATTAGGCTCTTCTTGATGATCCTGGAGGAATTTTGCTACAGGAATGGCTAGCTGAGAAGGAAAAACAGGCTTTGCTCCATAGACCAATTGAAAAGGGGAGATTCCTATAGATCTCTTCTTGGTCACTCGATTGGCCCATAGAGAAAATTTCAACCTTGAATGCCAGGCCTTTTTGTTGTCCTCCAACATTCTTTTGATGATCCTTATCAGGCTTTTGTTGGAGGATTCTGCTAGACCATTGCCCTGGGGATAGTATGGGGTGGAATGAATCAGCTTGATCTCGAATTGTTCACAGAACTGGGCTAATGGATCAGCCCTGAAAGAGGCTACGTTATCAGTGATAATCTTACTTGGGCAACCAAATCTAGTGATGAGGTCTTCTAGGAATCCAATGATTACCTTGTGGGAAGCACTCCTGATGGGGATAGCTTCAATCCACTTGGTAAATAAATCTGTAGTAGTCAGGATCCATCTGTGTTTCCCACTGGAAGCAGGGTGGATTTCTCCAATGAAATCTAGGCCCCATTGTTGGAAAGGTCCTGAAACAACCATAGGATTTAAAGGAAAAGACTTGAGTTGTTGTTTTCTTGCAAATCTTTGACATTTGATGCAGGCTCTGACCCTTCTACAGACGCCAGTGAATACAGTGGGCCAGTAGTATCCAACCCTGAGGATTTTGTAGGCCGTGGTTTTCCAGAAATGATGTCCTCCACATAGGCTATCGTGAAATTCAACCATGATCCTATTAGCCTCTTGTGGATCTACACATTTCAAAAGAAACCCTAGGGGATCTTTCCAATATAAAACTTGACCGACAAGGCAATATCTGACTGCCTCGAGCTTCAGAGCTCTTGCCTTGTTTCTTTGCAGGCCATCTGGAAGCCGCAACTCCTGCATAAAATATATGACATCCTTATACCAGGGACATCGAGCCAACGGGGGTTCTGTTTGAGGGTCTATTTTAGATAGCTGATCCTGCTGAATTCTTGAGCATTCGTTGATGAAACTTACCCCCAAAGCTTGGCAATTTGCTTCAACCAACATCTTGGCTAAACCTTGACCTTTGATCAACTTGGTAGGCTTTGTTTCCAGGTCAAACTCCAGGATCTTGGCTATCCACTTACTCCTCCTCCCGTCTATGTCAAGCTGAATAAGAATGCCTTTAACAACAACCGAGGGGACATAGGCAATGATTTTTGACTGCAGGACATAGATTCTAAAGGTTTTGAGAGCCTTTGCCAGGGCATAGGCCTGCTTCTCCATAGTGTCATACTTGACTTCGACATCCCTCAAAGCTCTTCTAAAATAGGCAATAGGCTGCTCTAGCCCAGCCTCATTTGTTTGTAATAAAACAACAGCCACTGTGTCAGGTAAGGCAAAGGAAAAAATAAGGAAATCCTTTGAGTAATCGGGACTGATAAGCATAGGAGCTTCAATCAAGACCTTCTTTATTTGCTCAAAGGAATTTCATGATTCAGAAGTCCACCTCACTTCATTTCCTTTCCTTAACATGGTTGTTATAAGTTTTACCTCCTCGGCAAAGTTAGAAACAAACCTCCTTAGAAAATTAATCTTACCAAGGAAAGATTGGACCTCCTTCTTGGATCTCGGGATTAATAAGGCTTGTATTGCCTCAACTCTACTAGGATCGATCTTGACTCCTTCTGCTGATACTATGTGGCCTAGTAACTTTCCCTCCTGCATGGTGAACAAAGATTCCTTGGGATTCAATGAAATGCCAAAACTCCTACATTTCAGGAAAACCTTCCTGAGATGACAACAATGTTCTTTATCCGATTTTGAGAAGATTGTTATGTCATCCAGATAGATGACCACAAACCTATCTTTTTCCCCAATGAAAGCTATGTCCATGGCACGTTGAAACGTTGCCCCTGCATTCATCAATCCAAAAGGCATTTTGGCATACATGAACGTGCCCCATGGAGTGGTAAATGTCGTCTTTTCCTTGTCCTCATGCAGAATAGAGATTTGATTGTAGCCAGAGAAGCCATCGATCATGGAAATCCTAGATGCTTCTGTTACCCTCTGCAATATATGTTCCATTTTCGGTAAGGGGTAATTATCCTTCCATGAGCTCCTGTTCAGGTTTCTGAAGTCTACACAGAGTCTGATTTCTCCATTCTTTTTTCTTACTGGTACCAAGTTGGCCACCCACTCTGAATATCTCAATGGTACGATGATCTGGGCCTGTAGCAGTTTCTTCACTTCTCTCTCCATGATAGGTAGCAGCATAGGATTGATCTGTCTTAGCTTCTGCCTAAAAGGTTTTGCTTCATTTTTCAACGAGATTTTATACTCAATGACAGAAGTGTCATATGTTTTGAGATCTTCATAGGTCCAGGCGAAAACATCAGCAAACTGCCTCAATAGTTCAGCATATTTAGCCCTCTGCTCCTTTGTCAGAATTCTTGACAATTTGAAAAACTTGGGTTCATTCTTAGTGCCAATGTTGCACTGAGTTATATCGGCGTCATCCTCTAAGATTTCCCCTTTTAATGCCACATCATTTCTATCAAAAAGCCTTTCCAAAGGAACCAGTCCCCTTGAAATATGATTGCTGGGCAGCTGCACGATATTACGTTCTGCAATCTTATTTAGAAAATTACCTCCATCAAGCTCCTCTTCAGAGACAGAGTCTTGGTCAATATGCATCTCTGAAAATTCTTTAACAGTTTCCAAGAATATTTTGATCTCAAGATCATCCTCGAACACCTTCCAATGTTTGACATTGTCAGGTATGGAGGGCCTTTATTTTACTTCTACATCGTATTTGAATTTGGGTGGCAAGGGCACTTGAAGTTGCTTGCTGATGTAGCCAAGGAATCTGCCACTGTGTTCTTCTCTCTTGGGATGAAATAAATGTTGAATGCTAAGAAGAAACTGTCAATTAGGTCCCATACCTCATTTCTGTAACTTTTGAGTCGAGGATGCTTAGCCTGATAAGCGTTTCTGATCTATTGGGCTACCAACTCTGCATCTCCGAACACTGCTACCTCTTGAATTCCCATTTCCTTTGCAGCTCTTAATCCTAGAACAAGAGCTTCATATTTTTCCACATTGTTGGTAGCTTCAAATTCTAGTTTGTATGACAGAGATATGGTTTCCTAAGCAGTTGACACAAAAAACACCCTAGCCCCAGCGCCTTCCCTGGAAAAGGCTCCAATTTTTTTTTTTCTAGATGGGGGTGATGGAGGGAGGAAATTCATGAGAAGTGGTGGGCTGCTTTCTGAGTTTTAGAGGAGGCTCGGGAGTATTAGTGAGTTGTAGTAAACTGGAACCTAAATCAGTGTCCAGGGAAAAAATGGGATGGTTGGTAGGATTGGCTTCATCACTGATTATATAGGCCAGCTGGGCTTCCCTGTATAGCCTCCTATGTTCTCCTCCAAACACTGGGATAGTAGCATATGTTAGGTCCATTTGCAGAGTTCCCCCCAGTATTTTTATCCAAGATCTTGATAACAACATACCAAACTTGGGGGGGACATCAGCCACTACAACATCCATGACCACACTTTTCATGGGTAATTGAAACAAGGTCACGACCAGGTCTTTGATGACTCCTAGACATTGAAATTTCCTGGAGTCAAAGGAATAGAGGTCATGATAGGCTCAGGTGACTTCTAGTCCTAATTCTTCCATGATAGTTTTGGGCATGAGGTTGTGAGAAGCCCCTGAATCCATCAAGCAGTTGTGCAGTACCTTGTCATGTATGTTCAAGGAAGTGTAGAAGGGAGGGGATGAATCATTCTTGTCTTCTACCATAGGACCTAGAATAACTGCAAGCTTTTCATCTTGCAAATTGATGGAGTCTGTGGGAAGGCATGAGGCTTCAGACTGTAATAGCTCAGAGAAGCGTTTTTTGAACTCTTCATGTTTAATCAATTCGGTGAGGGGCACAGGGATCCTAATTTTTTGAATTTCATGCTCAAGATTAAAAGAAGATATAAGCTTTGGGATTTCTCTTATTTTAGGAACATGACTCTGGACTATTGGAGAGAGGGGTTGAGCCTTCTTACCTCCATGAATGCCTACTACTTCATTAGCAGGTTTCTCTGCTCTAGTGAACTGCTCAGGAGCATCAGGTGGTCCTGTCTTTTTCTTGGACCTCAGGTTATACCTGCCTTGGATGCTACTAGCCTTGTCTCCCTTGCTAAGTTCATTTAGCTGACTGTCCATGAGACACTCCTCGTATGATGATTGAGTGAGATGAGGAAAAGGAGGAGTGTCTCCGAAGCAGTGGATTTTAGGATCAAGCCCATCCGTTTCCCCTTCTTCCTCATCAGCCACAAAATTATTTTGAAAAGTTGCCTGAATTTTCTGGTCTTCTCTGTCTCTTCCCCTCTGGTCTCTTTGCATAATTGGGGGAGCTATATTGTTCGGCCTCCTGAAACCTCCTTTATTTTTGGCGTTTTGAGGACCCTTGTATGCTTGCCTCCTCTCCACCTTCATTCTCTCCATCTTTGCAGACATAGACTTCACCAACTTGGTCAGTTCTTCCACTTGAGGGTGAAGCACCGAGGGGCCAGAATTTGAGGCTTCAGATCTTCCCTTTCTCCTGTCTGCATCAACCTTATTTCTTAGTCTATCAGCTGCTAATACGTTAGATTCCACCTCTATGGCTGCATCTTGCATCTGAGCTAGGGAGGTGGCTCTTCTTTCCCTCAATAGAAGATAGAAATTAGGGTCGAATGCACTAGCATAAGAAATTTTGGCAGAGGCTTCTGAGGGCTTTATCTCAGCAGGAATCTTATTATACATCTTATTGAATCTTTTGGAGAAGTCAAAGACAGACTCTTCTTCCATGTTCTTCAAAGACCTAAACTCTGTCATGTAATACATGAAATCCTTCCTATCTCCCCACTGCCTCAGGAAAGTACTATCCAGAGCTTCAATCCCAGCAATAGATCCGGGGGACAATCCCCTAAACCATTTCCTCACCTCACCATCCAGGCTCTGGACAAAGACTCTCATCCAAACATCTTCATTTTCAATGTTCAGGTTGTCTGCATCACTGTAGAAAGCAGCCAGGTGCTCTTCCGCAGTTATGTCCCCTTCCCCAGTGAACTTGGGCATATATTTCAGGTAATCTCCAGCAGGGAGAGGATTCACAGGTTGAGGTAGGACTAAGGGAGCATATCTGGCAGCTACTATGGCATCCATTCTATTTAGAGGGGGATTAGCACCAACCATAGGAATATTAGGTGGAGGAGAACTTGGAGGAGAAGGAGTTCGCAAAGGGGCTACTGGAAATGAGTCTCTAAGTGGAATGGGAAACAATAGGGGATTTAGGGAGAAGGCTAACGAGCTTAAGTTAGCAGATGATTCTCTTTGTGTAGAAGTGGAAACATTAACAAGAGGAGGAGTGGTAAATCTAGGAGTGGGGAAATCTTATGTGGTCCTAGGTCTATGCCAAGGTACAACTTTAGGGGAGAGGGGAGTGACAAAGATTTCTCCCTCCAATCCCAGACCAGGAGGGGAAAACTCAGCAGGAACACTCCTGAAATTTAGGAAACGGGAAACTTCAGAAAAAGGTTTGTTAAGAAACTGAGGAGGACAAAATGGAGTTCCTACAGAAGGAGATAGCGGATTACCTAGTTCGGTGGCAGAAGCTTCTCCTTCAGAGGCATTTCATTTTCTGACAACCACCTCCGGATCAGTTTCAGGTGTAGCTAGAGGCAGTTGTGGATGGGACCGCGTGTGTCTGCCTCTGAAAGCCACAATTAACACGACAGGTTCGCCATAGTGGAGTCGTCACAATGGAGTCGTCAGGTGCACAGTAACAATCTTCAAAGGCTCTGATACCTGATGCACCTTCAGAATCAGAGGCTCAATGTCGTTCAATCCCGTGGAAAATTTTCAACTTCGTCCCCAGCAACGACACCTGAAATGTTAGCGTTAGAAGTCACTCCTGGATTGCTTGCAGGAGCAGAGCCCAACGCCCATCAATTTTATGTCATGATAGTTTTAATGGGTGATCAAATGGGTAGAGACTCAGGAAGATATCGCTTTAACTCAGGTACTAGATCTAGTATGTAGAGAACAAAGGAGGTCTTGATCTAACTTCAGTCAGTGGGTTGATTGAAAGATGAGCAGGTGGAAGACTTGGTGAGAGGAGTGAGCAAAACTACCTCGGGCAATAGGCCTTTCAACAGTTTGCAGAGGAAAAACTCTTATTGCAAGATCCTCTTGGTTCAGAGCTTCGAGAAACTGAAGGGGCGACTTGACTGGATCCTCCAATTCCAAGTCATTCAACGTTAAGAAAATCACAAGGACCGATTAGAGACAATGCAACCGTTACAATGATCCAACCTACATCATCCTATAATAGTTACAACTCGACTGGATCCTTCAATTCCGAGCTGTTCTAACACAGTGTAAACAAAGGCATGAAAGAAACTCACATTCATAAGGAAAGAAGTCTCAAGAGTCCATGCATAACCAGAATAACCAGTGCTTTGTTAAAGTTTTACAATCGGGAGCCTCACTCAACCATTGATAGATTACAAAAATGGCGAAAACACCCAAATATACTCCATACGAAAACCCTAGCAGCGAAAACAAGACACTACAATAAAAGCATTACGTCTGCATGTCTTTTGATAGTCTGCGCATGCAGACTCCGGACGATCGCAATCAGACTCCTGACTTTCCTGCAGATGGATTGACGTGCTTCAGTCCTTTGCTGGACTTTCCATTTATGGTGGAGATGATGTCTAACCACCTCCAACAACTTCAATAACTGTCTTCTTGGGATCAGGAACGGTCCTGGTCAACTCTTCCCTCGGTGACGTGGAGGTATTCTCGAGGCGCCACCTAGAGCAGCTGAACGGTCCAAGAGATGAGGTATGGAAGATGTGGCATGCTTGACGAGGAGGCTGAAGGCGCCAGTACTATGAAGGTGAGACGGGGGAAGGGGTGCTTACGTGGAAGTGATGCGGAGGCAGGAGATAGAGAATGGTGGAAGGTGTTGAGGTGGAGGTGACTGGGAGAAAGGGACACATGGCAGGTGGTGAGAGGAAGATGAGCTGAAAGGGGGGTCATGTGGGTGGAAGTAGCAGGATACGTGAGTTCTGAGATGGGAGGGTTGTATAGGAGGCAACATGATAGGCGGGGGCCCCACATTATTCCGGGACCCCCCTCCCCCCCCTCCTCATTAAAAGCAGACTGGAAAGAGGGTCTGGAATGGCTTGAGAGCCATTGATCTGGGCACCTCGATCTCAACCATCGGAAAGGTGCACACCTAATTCCGGACCCCCCCCCCCCTCATTAAAGGCAGGATGTCGGAGGGGGTCCGGAATCGCATGTGAGCCGTTGATTTAGGCATTTAGATATGGGTCGTCGGAGAGGTGCACGCCCGATTCCGGACCCCCCCCACCCCCTTGTTAAAGGCATAATAGCAAGGGGGGTGTGGAATTGCCTGAGAGCCGTCGATTCGGGAGGGCAGATCGTGATCGCCCCAAACTACCTGTTTCGTTAAAATGACGCGCCCGCCCTATAAACTCTGGGAAAGTGGGTTTTTGGAGTTTCTTTCTTTGCCCAAGGGACACTTCTTTAGGAGAGTACCCCCTAATCATAATTATGTGCTAACAAAGGGTTGAATAGCTAACATAACCAACATGCATTTTCTTTTTATTGTAATCTTTTCCAGGTGATAGTGCAGGGCATTTCGAATTAAATTGGAAAAAGAGGGTCAAAATAGCTTTAGATGCAGCAGAAGGTAGCTTTTTCTCCAAAAACAATTTGATGTAAAGTAGATTTTTATGATCCAAACTCTGGTTGTTTCATTTTAGTAAAATAGCACACGCAAATATATTCTATTCTACTTTACAATGAATCTATGGTTTCTGTTTGAAGGATTGGAATACCTCCACTTGGGTTGCACCCCAAAGCTAATTCATAGGGATGTCAAGACCGCCAAAATCCTTTTAGATAGGAATTGGAATGGAAAACTGGCAGATTTCGGTCTTTCAAGAATCACTATTGATGGGGTGGCTACTCATGTTACAACTGCGGTTAAAGGAACGACGGGATACCTCGATCCAGAGTACACTCTATTTCCAATAAACTTTATGCTGAGGGAATTCAATAAAGAAATTCTTCTTTCTTTTGTTTCCATAGTGCTTGGTCACCTAAATTTTGCAGGGGTGCACTTTGACAGGTATTTCAACACTCAAAATTTGACGGACAAAAGTGATGTGTATAGTTTTGGAGTGGTATTGTTTGAGATCATATGCGGTAGACAACCCATAGATGTAAAATTACCTGTAGAGGAAGTAAACCTGGTTTGATGGGTAAGGAATTTAATAATGCCAAATATCAATACGCAGATGTCCAGCCTTGAGAGTAGAATATTTGTTGATATTTCTTCTACATACTAACAATAAATATTTTGTAGGTGACACCCTATGTGGAGATGGATGAAAATCCTGTCAAAATAGCTGAAATCGTAGACAAAAGATTTGGGAGCAATTATGAAATGAAATCCATCGCTTGCGTTGCCAAACTAGCGATTAGATGTGTGCAGGCTGAACCGTCTTGTAGGCCCAGCATGACTGAGATAGTGGGAGAGCTTAGAGAGGCTGCCAAAAATGATGACAACGTTCCAGAGGATATTGGTGTCCAATCTTTAGATCCAGAGTCAAGTTTACCTAACGGAATGGAGTGGGCTGACAACAGCTCCAACATTTCCAACACGAGAAGATAAGTTCGAAGGTTGTAGATGTGGATTGATTGGGGTGTGGTGAAGAAGTCAAATCCTTTACATTGCAGTGATGTGTTTCCTTTTTAAGTATAAACAAGTGCTGCATCGCAGCTTATGTCATGTTGGACATGTCCACTCTTCTGAAGAAGCCTACAAGATTTCTGTTCTATTTGATGTCCAAGTGTAACTTATTATTTTCTCCTGAGGAAAGAGCTCCATAGGTTGTATATTTTTCTTGGCTGAATTTTTTAGTTGTTGTTTCTATATTTTCATGCATCAATTGGCTGATATATAAAATTTGGCTGATATATAAAATGTATCTGCATAGAAAAATCAAAGCTCCTCCAAATGAATATTTGGTCATTGATAGTTATCGAATTACCTATGATGACAATTTTTTTTCTTTAGCATCGTTTCTTGGGAAACAACATAAACCCAAGATTGATTTGATTTGAAAGTAGATTACTTTTATTCGCAATAATGTGACAATAGCTTCTCGCATTAAACAAAGTTCTCAATCCCAATAACAAGGTCACAATCTCCTTGCAATAAGACCCCAAACCACTAGCTAACTATATGAAATATACATCAATGTAAATATTTAAAAATAATAATAGAATTTAATTTGTAATGTCAAACTATGAAAAACAGTGAAATTTTTTTAATATCTAGCAAATTATAGTTGGTCAATGAACCAACTCATTGTTATAGTTTCAGAACGAATTGGTTCTTCATTGTTCAACTCAAAAATTAGGAAACCAACAAATAGGTGAGGCTATGCTCACAATCTATATTATTCAATGAAGACTGATTACATCATTATATAGGAAACGATTCTACTTAGTCGGTTACATCAAACTGCAGAAAACTAGAATCTACATTAAGTGAAGTATAGTTCAACTATGCAACTGACTCTTGCAACCGACTCTTTCTCCATTATTTCCAAGTCTCCCCGTTAATGGAGAATGGATTGACTCCTACACCTAACATCTCCCTAAACAACTCAAACTTAATTTTTCCAAGAGACTTAGTGAAAATGTCAACAACATTTTCACTAGTATTACAATACATTAGAGCTATTTCATTTGACTGCAACTTTTCTCTAACAAAATGAAACTGAGCATCAACATGCTTTGTCCTTGCATGAAAAATTGGATTCTTTGCAAGATTGATTGAACTTTGATTATCACATTTGATCATTGTAGGTTCCTTTTGTTCTTTTCCAACATCTTGAAGAAGTCTTCTCAACCAAACAACTTCACAAGTTGCTACACACAAGGCTTTATATTCTGCTTCAGTAGAAGACAAAGATACAGTAGGTGTCTTTTTACTGCTCCATGAAACAACCCCGGATCCAATTCCAAACACACATCTAGTGGTTGATCTTCGATCATCCGGATTGCCAGCCCAATTAGAATCTAAGTAACCTTTCAACTCAACATCAGATGAGTATATTTAATACCATAATCAAGTGTTCCTTTTAGATACTTGAGTATTGCCTTTGTTGCATTCCCATGGATTTCTAGAGGTTTCACCATAAACTGACTTAACACACTCAGGTCTGGTTGTGGTGAGATAGTTCAAACTACCCACCATCTGTCTATACATAGTGCCATTCACTTCATTCGAACCATCAACACAAGAAAGTTTCACATTCTGCTGCATGGGAACAATAGAAGATTTACACTGATCCATTTTAAATCTCTTAAGTACTTCTCTGACATACTTACTCAAACAAAAGTTTGGCCTACATTTCTCCAAACTTCAAGAAATAGGCAGTAGTGCAACTCGCCAAGATCTTTCATTTCAAAAACTTGTGACAACTGCCCCTTGATTTCATCAATTAATTTCTCTGCATTTCCTGTAATTATCAAATCATCAATATATAAGGAAATCAATATTATATACCCCTGCTCATCAAATTTTGTATACAGATTTGGATCACTTTTTCTCCTCATAAAACCTGTTGAAGAAAGAAAGAGTTTATCTTCTCATACCATGACCTAGGTGCTTGTTTTAGTCCATACAATGCTTTATTTAACTTACACACTAAGTTTTCTTGCCCTTGTTCCACAAACCCTTCATGTTGAGTAAGGTAAACCTCCTCCTTTAACCCACCATTCAAAAATGCAGATTTAACATCTAATTGGTGTAGATTCCAATGGTACTTTGTAGCTAAAGAAATTAACAATATGATAGTATTCAATTTATCTATTGGTGCAAATGTTTCATCATAATCAATACCTTTTGTTTGTGAATACCCCTTTGCCACTAGTCTAGTCTTATATTTATCTATACTACCATCTGACTTAAACTTGGGTTTGTATATCCATTTGCATCCAATGGGATTCTTATCTTTAGGCAATTCAGTCAATTCCCAAGTATTGTTTTTCATTATAGATTCATATTCTTCCTCCATTGCATTTCGCCATTCATCATGTTCATTAGCTTCATCAAAACTCATGGGTTCTATGACATTTGAAATGATACTCATTAGGGCATAGTCTCTATACCTCTCAGGGATTCAAACCTATCGTGAAGATATTCTCAACTGATTATCTTCCTCCCCACTTCGTGAATATCTGTCTTTGCCTCTAGGTGAACTGTGACTGCTTGAAGTGTCAATACCATTGAGTCCTTGCTATTGATGTTGTTGTCGTTGCGGTTGTTGCTGCTGTTGTGGTGGTTGCTGCTATGATGGTTTTTATTGCTTTTCTTTAACTCCTTCATCAAGAAGTCTATGCCATTCCTCATGATTGTTGTCGTCATGATTTCCCGCTTCCTTCTCATGTAAAAGTACATCTCTACTCGCAAATACTTTGTGAGTAGAAGGATCAAACAATTTGTATCCTTTGAATTCAGAACAATACCCAATGAAAACACATTTAATGGATTTAGCATCCAATTTCTTCCTATTCTCCTTTGGAATATGAGCAAAATTATTACACCCAAATACTTTCAAATGATGAATTGCAGGTTTGGAACCATACAAGGCTTCGAAAGGAGTAACATTATCAAGACACCTTGTTGGACTTCTATTCTTTAAATAAACTGCAGTGTTTATGGCTTCAGCCCAAAATGTATTCGAGAGATTCTTACCTTTCATCATACTGCGTGCACACTCTACCAGAGTTCTGTTTTTCCTTTCAGCTACTCCATTCTGTTGTGGAGTGTGTAGTACTGTAAACTGCTGTACTATTCCATCATCTTTGCAATATTTGTTGAAGTCCCCTGATTTATACTCTCCCCCTTGATTTGAACGGAGGATTTTGATGGATTTTCCTGTCTGCTTTTCCACCATGGTTCTGAATTCCTTAAAGTACTCAAAAACATCACTTTTTCTTCTATGGAAGTAAACCCATGTGTATCTCGTGCAATCATCAATAAATAAATAAAAGTAAAAAGCACCTTCTAAAGACCTAGTCTGGATAGGCCCACAAACATCAGTATGCAAAATATCTAACAAATCTCTCTTTTTCTTATCAGGATTAGAGGGGAATTCATGTCTATGCATCTTTCCTAATGCACATCCATCACAAACAACATTCTCATTCTTTAACATGGGAAATCCTTCAACCATATTATTTTTCTATAATAACAATAAATCAGGATGATTGTTGTGGCCATACCTTTAATGCCAAACAATCTATGTTGTCATAGTTGCAGAAGTTAGTGCGTGATGTGATTTATTGGTAACATCAAGTTTGTATAGGCCTCCTGCTCTGAATCACGTTGCAATAGTTCTGTATTGGTCCAACAGATCCTTCACTATGCAATAATTCTTGAAGAATTCAACCTTCAAGTTTTGATCTGTAATGGTGGACACAAAGATCAAAATTTTATTTATCCCTGGTACATAAACAACATTGTGAATCTGATGAATAGTACCATTTAGAAATGTCACAGGAATGTCTCTATATCCCTTGATCTGATGAGCGCGGTCATCTCCAAGATATAAGCTGACACCATTCTATGTTTCTTTAAAATTAGCATACTAGTTCTTATTACAAGTCATATGTATTGATGCTCCTGAATCCACAAACCAGACATCAATATCATCTGTTTCGGCAGATAAAGGAGCATTAGACAAAAATAGTCTAAGATCCCGTGAATTAAAATTCAGGGGTTCATAAATATCATCACTAGCAATAAACAATCTGAGATCATGATTTGAATATTTTTTTACATAATAACTTGAATGTGTTCTAGGTTTATTCCTAGCCCCATCACTCTTCTTCTTATTACAGTCTCTAATAATATGTCCAGGTCGACCATAGTAAAAAAAACTCTTTGACTCAGTTCTTTTAGATTGCATACCTTGATTCGGCCTTGGAGATTGTCTTCTCTAAGATGAACTACTTCCTTTACCTCTTTCTCCTGATCTCCCTCTCGCGAATCTCTTATTTGACCACAATGTCAAATCTTTATCCCGAGGCTTCAGATTCTCACGCCTCTCTTCCTATTGCGGAAAAATACCTGTCAGTTCTTCAAACATAGGAGGTTTCTCCCTTGCAACGAGACCTATTATGAACATCTGATAATCTTCTAGCATACCATTTAAGGTAATAGTGACAAGATTAGTGTTGGAAACTGTTTCCCCTATATTTCCTAGATTGTCTTTCACCTCTTTAATACAACCCAAAAATGAACTAACAGATTCATTTCCATCCATCTTAATGCATATCAATTTAGTTTTCAGGAAAAAAATGTGATTTGTGTTGCTAGTTTCATACAATGCTTTAAGCACAGTCCATGCTTCAACAAAAGTTTTAGCTTCTCTAATATGTGGAATTATCCTATCTTTAACAGACATGCACAACAATACATTTTCCTTGTTTTCTTGTTTCTCCCAATCTTGGATCTGTGCTTCTATCGCACCTCCAGCCGCATCAGGTTTCACTTCAGTTCCCTTTGCAATGTTCCAGACACCATAGCCTTACATGAGCATCTGCATCTTGAATTTCCAGTTAATGAAATTCGAGCCATCTAATTTGTTGGCTTCGTTGAGGTAGGTCTCCGCCAGAGGATTCACCATCTCTGCTAATGGATCCTTGTATCACCAAACACACTTCAATCATAAAGGTGGTGAATCACCAAGAATATCAAACTTTTGTCAAGTGTTGAGTAGTTCGTCGCTCTGCCTTTGGATCCACCGATCTGATTCTACCTCTGTTCTTAGCTTTCTTAAAAGAAATATAAAAAAACTTTAAAAGGAAACCTTAACACTTCATGTATATAAAAAAAAAGTATAAATTTCTTAAAAGAAACCTTTTCTTTAAAAGAAACCCTTTTTAATACATACTCATCCACCTTTAAATATACACTTTTAATAAACTTCAATATCCACTTGATAAAGTTGATACCTCACACAATATCCACTTAAAAGGTTTATAGTTCACAAAGGTATCCACTTTAATAAGAAAATTATGCCTAATCGAATTAGGATTAAACCATGCTCATGTATATAAAAAAAAAATCTCTCATTCATACAATAACCTTCACGATTTCCTTCAAACTCCACCCATGCAAACTACCTCGATGCTACCTCCACGAGCTCACGCATGAAAACTACCTCCACGCTAGAAATGCATATAACATTATTCACGATTTGGTGTGTATGCTCACCACACCAGAAACAATGACACTCTCAGTATGAAGCCTAGCTTCAAACACACACATAGATAGAAATACAAAATCGAACATGCTTCCTGCAATTAGATCCAACTGGCAAGAGAGAAAATTAATGACAACCAGCGCATACCCTTCGACTGAATCACTTTGGTTCCTTTCACTCTCCCATGGACAAAAAAGACAACTCACGTGGCCTCCCTCAATCAACTTAGAATTAGGAAACTAACATCAACGCTCCTCAAAATCATGAATGGGAGCGCTAGAATGCCTATGCTATGTAAGGGGGGCGTTGCAACGCACTCGTAGAGGTGATGAGTGAGAACTAGTTCCCCAACGCGCTCGAATGCAAACCAGGGGAGTGCGAGGAAACCATAATTTTTAAAGTTCATAAGAATGAGAGGGATCGATGCTCCTTTCACATGGCATGGGGAGCACTCGGCACCCCTACTCAATTAATTTGAGATATTTCCCTCGAGTCTTGCTTTAGAGAACCGAATCTCCAACCTCGCTCTGATACCAACTCAAAAATTAGGAAAACCAACACACAGGTGAGGCTATGCTCACAATCTATATTATTCAATGAAGACTGATTACATCATTATATAGGAAACGAATCTACTTAGTCAGTTACATCAAACCACAGAAAACTATAATCTACATTAAGTGAAGTATAGTTCAACTATGTAACCGACTCTTTCAACTGACTCTTTCTCCATTATTTCCAAGTGTTCAGACATATACTACCCCACCAGTTCTGTGTGTTTTCCCTGTGTTTCAATTGTGTAAATGATTCGAAAATGAGGCTAGACACATGTTATTAAAAATAAACTAGAAAGTGGGGATTACCATAGCAAGGTTGTCACTTTCTCTTTGGGCTTTCTCGAAAAGTAAAAAGTATCATTTAATTTGTGTTCCAACAACCACACAACTCTTCTTGTAAATACAAAGAATGTTCTCGTTGTATTCTACATGCCTGCTATAAATGGAAGGATACATGTCTACACATTACTGGGATTCACTTCCTTTACTGGTAGCCCCATTACCAGCTACGATTCAAAATACAACTCAGTGAAATCGAGTATCTTTATTCTTATGTCAAGAAGCCAACTGTAACATGAACTTATTTAGTTGTACTCATAATTTTTCATGCATTAAATTAAGTGAAGATATATTTATAGTTTATTGATTTTCGATTTTTGCAGTTACTCGAAGAGGTTGAAGGCTATGTCGAACTAGAAAAATGGTTTAATAATAAAACAAAGGGCCTCCCAAAGCTCCAGTGAAGGCTTTGAATTTCCTGCCTGAGTTTTTTCTCACAGGTCTTCCCATTTTATATCTTCATTCATGGACATTATTAATTTTTTCAGACTAAAAGAGTATGTTTTGGCATGGAAATTAGTGTTTAAAGTAACAATTGTAGAAAAAAGGGATTTTACCTTGTTAATAGATGAGACATGAGATATTTGACATAAAGGATATAGAGCAATCCTTATCATATAGTTTGTGCAGATAATAAAAATCCCCTGCATCTGTACTAAATTGAATTTAGTACTAGCATATCACATTATGGTCCATGCCCTCTTTACAGGCTTTCTAACAAGTAGCAACCGGTTCCCTGAAATTCTACTTGTCTTTTCTCAATGAGGATTTGGTTGTAGAGAACCTTTTTTCAAGTCAATCCATACATAGCATAAAATTTTCAATAGCCTGCATGGAAATGACTGCACTGTAATGGGTGGTCATGGCTGCAATGGAACTATATGTTAGATCTTCAACATTTCTCATGTTAGAAATATGGTGCTTATTGAGAAAG
Organism: Picea engelmannii; assembly: GCA_009831015.1. Taxonomy (NCBI): domain Eukaryota; kingdom Viridiplantae; phylum Streptophyta; class Pinopsida; order Pinales; family Pinaceae; genus Picea; species Picea engelmannii. The sequence continues at coordinate 236,721 of ML792120.1, read as the reverse complement.
TATAATATTTTTCTACCATATTTAGCAATACAGTTTGATCAAGACTATTGAAATCAAAAGGAATAAATGACATACTTTATGAGTTTTTTTTTGGGCAAATAAAACAAAGATATTTATATTAAATTACACTTTATTTACAAAAGGACTAGAAGCCAATTCTAACCAACCTAGGCCAATACATAATCCTCTAGGTAAAGACTTTCAAACAATCTAAAACAATGCATGTTATTAACATGAGAATTTCATATATTCTAAAGACTTTCAAACAATCTAAAACAATGCATGTTATTAACAGGAAAATTCCAGATCTTCTTCCCTAGTCTAGGGATCTTTACTATTTAAAATATTCAGAAGTCAGAAGTAACTTCTCTACAACAAAAATAAGGGGGGGCTAGAGAATCATTCTTATCGATGCATAAACTTGTAAATACTTTCCTTTGAGTAGTGTTTGAGCCTCAAATCAAAGCATGAGAAGCATGAAAACAATAGTCCAAGCATATAGGCATACAACCCTATGTTATATTTACTACTGCATTTTGATCAGGACTATTGAAGCCGGAAGGAATAAATGGCATACTTATGATTTTTTTTTTGGATAAATAAAATGGGATATATATTGAATTTACAGGGAATTTACAAAAATAACAAAGATGAATTCTAACTAGCCTGGGATAGTATAAAATCCTCTGGGTAAAACCTTTCAAACCATCTAAGTCATTGTTGCATGTTAAATTTGGCAATAAAATTTAAAGGATATACAATATTGTTGGACTAACCACTGCACCTCTCGTGGAATAATCACCACACTGGGAACATGGGACTAACCGCCCACTCAAGGTGATGTTGTTGGTTTGGAATTTTACTAACACCTGGAGGTTTTGGTGTAATGACAAACCTTAACATGGTATCAGAGCCTTAGCCTAGGTTTAATTCCCTCGAGTTACGTCAGAGGGGGGTGTTGGACTAACCGCCGCACCTCTCGTGGACTAACCGCCATGCTGGGAACATGGGACTAACTACCCACTCAAGGTGATGTTGTTGGTTTGGAAGTTTACTAACACCTGTAGGTTTTGGTGTAATGGAAAACCTTAACAAATATGTATAATTTTTTTATTCAAAATTGAGTAATTAAATTTGAAAATATAGACTTTTATTGATTAAGTAATCACATTGTTATGAAAAGGGTTTTTTTATTTATATAAAAATAATCACTCTCATTATTTTCGGGATTAACTGCATAGTGTAAGTCATTAATATATGACCCATATCCATGAGTATTAGTCACAACTGACCAATAATTCTCATGATTTGAATAATCCACTTAGCACTCATTGCATCGGGTGATGCTCATAGGGGTGAAGAAATGGGATTGAAACCAACGAAATGAATCGCATAGCATCAATCATCACTTCTGGGGCTTGCACCTGGTAACTAGGACTTCCTAGGTGGTCACCCATCCCAAGACGCCTCTGTGTCAAGTGCGCTTAAATGTGGAGTTTTCCCCACAATCAAGCCCACTTAGCTTGCTACCCCATTTGCAAAACCTTATCAAGTATTGTGCCTTATGTTTGTTTGACCACAATCACTCTCATGTTGGATAATAATGGTGAAATTCCATAGTTAGGTAGTTAGGAAATGGTTAAAACACATTCCTATTTTAGCACTATTTTAGCTAATGAGTGGTTTTCAAATCCATCAATTTAGGAGGTTGTTAGGGGCTATACTAACCTATAAATATGTACACAATTTATCAAATTAATACACATATTTGTGTGAGATTAGACTCACTTGTGATGTTCCCTTGTGGTCTCACTGTTATTAAGGTTAATTTTTTTTCAGTTTTTAAGTTGGTATTAGAGCCATACCACCGTTGTTGAGTGTGCGTCGACTGGTGGAGCTGCTCTATTTGTTTGACCACTGCTGTGTTAAGAGTATTATGTTGTGAGTGTTGCGTTCTCATCTCATTTCGTCGACCTTCGTGTGGAGTGTTTTCAACTGTCGTTGGAGTATTTGCGTGTTGTGCCTATGAAGTATCGCTTCCATCTGCAACATATATGATTACCATCCTGATTTGTGTTCAACAACACACGTATTCCAATAGAGGACGAACACCTTCAGTAACCACTCACATAACCAGATCAAAGATCAACACACCGATGTTTTCACGTGGTAAAACCCCTATGGGGAAACATCCACGGCCCCAGCCAACGCGACGAATTGGATCAGTTTATTAATGTAAAGAAAAAGATTACAGAGAGATTTTAAAAGAGAGTTTATAACAATCGATCATCAACAAATGACCCTCCATGCTCTTTAAATAGAGATCATGGACCAATCGGGTGTTAAGCCATGGATCAATGGCCATTAAGATCGAGGAGAGTATGAATCGTTGGATCACTCTATGTCGGGAACATATCATGATATCCTAACTACAAATGCATACTAATGCATACTGAAGAAACACACTAAGAAACACACTTTTACCTAACGACACATTAGACCAAGTAGTTCGTAACTAACTTCTAAGTGTCTAAATATCCTAACATCCCCCCTTAAGAACAACTTGGGATACGATTGAAGGCTTTACAATGTTGACACAACAGGAGAAGGATGGAGGCATTAGAACCTATCCCCCCTTAATGACAACTTCCTGAACTCCTAACATAGATAGAAGTTTGGAAAATTTCTCTTTTGTAAGAGATTTTGTGAAAATGTCTGCAACTTGATATAGTGTAGAGTAAAAGAGCACTTCAATAACTTGATCATGAATGCGATTTCTGATGAAGTGCATGTGTAGCTCAATGTGCTTGATGCACTGGTGTTGAATTGGGTCTTTGGCGAGCTTGATGTCACTCTGATTTTCGCACCAAAGGCTGGTCGTATGTTGCTACTTGAATCCAAACTCTAAAAGGATCTGTTGAAGGCATAAGGCTTCATGACTTTCATTTACCGTTGCTCGATACTTTTCTTCTACTGAAGAAAGTGCAATAGCCTGTTGTTTCTTACAAGCCCAAGTGACAAGTCCTGAACCAAGGTTGAAAATATAACCTGCAGTAGACTTCTCATCATCAGGGTCGTCAACCTAATTTGAATCAGTGAAACCAAAAAATAAGGGAGTCCCCCATGAACTATAATGTATCCAGAATTGAACTGTACCACAGACATAGAGAAGTATCATTTTATCTTCTTTCCAATGGATTTCATGGGGTGTTTGTATATACCGGGAAATAAGACCAACAAAAAATGAAATATCAGGATGGGTATGAGTCAAGTATAAGAGGCTACCAACTAACTGATGGTATAGGGTGGCATCAACTTCAAGAGAAGTACAGGTGGCAGTAAGATTGACTCTAGACTGGATGGGAGAAGGGGAGGGTTTACAATCATCCATGTGAAAGCGACGAAGAAGGTCACAAGCATACTTAGACTGAGAAAGAAAAAACCGTTCATTGGTTTGCAAAACTTGGAGGCCAAGGAAATAGGGAAAAAAGACTAAGTCTGTCATTTCAAATTTTATCTTAAGGTCGATTTTCACATGGTTTAAAAGTTTTGAGTCACTACCAGTAAGGATAAGGTCATCAACATAAAGGACAAGGATTATGAGATGACTTCCTACTTTCTTGGTATAGACATTAGGATCAGAATGGCATCTAGAGAATCCGGTGTCAATAAGAAAGCTGTCCATTTTGGCATACCAAGATCGAGTAGCTTGCTTAAGACCATAAAGATATTTCTTAAGGTGACATACAAGGCTAGAGTCATTCTAGACATAGCCAGGAGGTTGTTCCATGTAGATTTATTCTTTCAAATCTCCATGAAAGAAGGCGAATTTAACATCCATCTTATGGACCTCCCATTTATGTGAGGAAGCAAGGGCAAGGACAAGGCAGATGGAATTCATTTTGGCTACAGGGGAAAAGGTTTCATTATAGTCAATTCCTTCAACTTGGGAAAATACTTTGGAAACTAACCGAGACTTGTGTCTTTCAACACTTCCATCTTATGCATACTTAGTTATGTAGACCCATTTACATCTGATAAGTTTTCTTCCTTTTGGAAGAGGTACAAGATCCCAAGTATTTTTTTCCATTAAAGAACGATACTCTTCATTCATTGTTGTATCCCAATCTGGATGACTTGTAGCTTTTGCAAATGTCTCTGGATCACGAGTCTCTGAAACTTGAGCCAAAAGAGAAGAGGCTTGCTGGAATTGTGAACGTGTTTGATGATGATATAAAGTATCACTGACAAGACCACCAGTTGTTTCTCGTGTTGAACAGACTCATCTAGGAAGCGGTGGAACTGGTGCTGGTTCAGGTTCAAAGGACTCATATGGAGGATGGTGAGCAGACGGAGGTGGATTTTCATCCTCACTGTCATCATCTAAAGAAGAAACTATAATAGGAACAAAAGAAGGCACAAACACCGACGATGGCTCGCAGGCCGAAGAAGGCACAATCGTCGAATTAGGCTCGCAGGCCAAAGAAGGAACAATCGTTGAATTAGGCTCGCAGGACAAGAGGTTTTCATCAAATTTAACATCTCTTCTAAGAATAATTTCATTAAAATGTGGTTGAAGAAGTCTGTAGCCTTTGACATATTCAGAATAACCAACAAATATACACTTCTCACTTTTAAGTTGCAATGGTTTCCTTTTCTCATCAGGAATGTGAGCCCATGCTATACTACCAAATACACAGAAATGACTTACATCGGGTTTCATTTTAGTCCAAGATTATTCCGGTGTTATATTTTTAAGAGCCGTGTGGGAGTGTGATTGACTATGTAATTTGCACAGTTGATTTCTTCCGCCCAATACTTTAGACTTAGTCCCTTAGATTGGAGCATACAATTAGCCATTTCTTTTAATGTGCAGTTCTTTTTCTCAGCAACACCATTTTTTTGTGGTGTATATGGAACAATGTGTTTCATTTGGATGCCTTGTGTAGTGCAGTAACTTGTAAAATTATTGTTCACATATTCACCTCCATTATTTGTTCTTAACTTTTGAATTTGATGTCCAGATTGCTTTTCTACAAGCTGGGCCTTGTAGGCCAAAAACTTGTCAAAAAATTCACTCTTAAGTTTTAATAAGTAAACCCAAGTACGTCTGGAAAAATAATCAATGAAAGTTAAGAAATACTTGCACCCATAAAAAGAAGGAGAATAAAATGGACCACACAAATCACTGTGAACATGCTACAAAGGGCCTGATGCGTGCCAAGAGGCACGTTTGTCAAAACTGTCCCAATGATGTTTCTCGAGAAAACAACTGGCACAAACACCATCTCTGCATGAAACAAGAGGAAGACCAATCACCATTTTTTGATTACATAGTTGGTGCAATGAGCAATAGTTTAGATGACCAAACCGCTCATGCCAAAGTTTGCTCAAGCCATCGCTATGAGCAACAAAAACTGATGAAAAATTTGATGACCCAAAGTTGTCAAACTTGTACAACCTGGTAATATCATCAACAATTCTTGTTGCAAGAACATTCTTAGGATATTTTAGATCCTTGATTACAACTTGGTGAGGTGAAAACTCTATGGTTTTACCTTCACCTGAATGAGTGATTTGATATACTGATATAAGGTTACAAGAAATACTTGGAACACATAATACATCATTGAAATGACCATTATCTACTTGAACTGTTCTAGATCCTACAACACTAAGAGATCTTTCATCACCAACAAATATTTTCTTGGTGTTACATTCATTTAGAGCATAAAATATGGATTTATCCTTAGCCATATGATAAGATGATCTATAATCTATAAGCCACTCATTAGAAGAAGAAGTATAAGTTGTATTGAAGGAGAAACTAGAAGAAGAAACTGCATGTCCATGAGAAGAAGAAGAAGAAGTAGAATCAATATTGATGTTGTGCTTCTTCATTGTTGCTTCTAAATCTGCCATCTTCTTGAAACATTTGGACTCATCATGACCATATTTATCACAAAAGTTGCAATTTTTGTCAGTCTTCTTATTTTTATATTTTTCTCCTTTGTCACCATTAGGAGTTGAAGCTGTCTAAGTGGGTTTGGGACCCTTATGTGGCTTGCTGTTGTAGCGAGGATTTTGCTTCTTGGGATACTTGGGTTTATCTTTCTGCTGGGCAACTAAGGCTTTGTTGGAGGTACCTGCAGTGCTGATTACTCCAAGTTTTATAAGCTTATCTTCCTGTCTAATCAAAGCAGCACAAAAGGAATCAATAGTGGGTTTTTGATAAGCTTTCCCTAGAGCCTCTCTCATCGCATAAAAGGTAAATACAAACACAAAATATGCACTAACTGGCTTAGAAAAAATAAGATAGATGCAACGCTCTTCCTCCGTTTCTATCTCACATTCTTCACATAACATTCTGAGTGTTTTAAACTTAGATAGATAGTCTCTAAGGCAAGAAAAATCACTTGGACTTAAGGTCAATACTTGATTTTCTAACTGTTGTTCTCGAATAATATTGATTTTACCAAACACAAATTCAATCTATTCCCAAGCTTCATGGGGGTCATCAATTCCTTTAAGGTGGAACCTTAAATCATGAGAGATGGACATTCTTATTAGTCCACGTGCTTCATCACTCCTATTAGCCCATTTGAATTTCTTATCATCATCAGTGGATGCTTTTTCCTTTCCCAAGGTAATCCGATACAAGCCTTTACTTATTAATAAATCTTCCATATGAGATTTCCATTGGAAGTAGTTGGTGTTGGTAAGCAAGATATTACTTGTAGAAGCCATATTAAATATGCAGATAATATGGATTTAAAAACTGAAAATGATGATCTGGATGAAAATATCTCGAAAAGTTATGTGGTTTTAAAAAAAACAGCACTGAAAACAAACTTCGGATGTGAGAGTTATGTCCTTTTAAAAAAAGGCATAAACAGTAACCAAATGACCACGTGATAGTGTAAGTTCCTTTATGAAGTGACCCACTTTTATAAACAGAAGTGGGGATCACTTTTACAATGAAGTTACTTTATAACGGAGAATCTTCATGCAAAATAAATAACTCTAAATTAAACTATTAAAGCTACTTATAGTGATTCACTTTTATATTTGAAGTGAAATACACTTTACAATTTTAGCATGAACTTTTTCCAAAAAAAGTAACAAAAGAGAGACTTGAATTCAAGATCTCTTACTTAATAAGGAAACTTTTAACCAAATGGTATAGCAAAACATATTGTAATGTTCAAAAGGAGGATTGGGGTTGTTGTTGTTTTTGTTGAACAAAAAAAACTCTTTTCACATAAGAAAAAAAATTTCGCTTCTCGATGACAACAAGGGTTAGATCTCAGTTAGCTTACCTGGAAGATGCACCTTTTCCTATCTATTTATGATTTTCCTATATCGCATAGGGCACGGGGAAAAGAGAATACACAAATATAAAAAAGGAGCAACCCAGAAATAAATAAAATAAAACCGAAATAAAACCAAAATACTACTCTGCAAAAATTTAAAAAATGCGTATTCAAGCTTTATACCTCCAGATCTGACTGTAATGGTCATATCTTGGGCAAACATAAACCTTTTCAAGTGAAAAAAAAAGTGATCCTTACTGAAACACACTCTCCATACGCAATGGAATACTTCTCTTAGCCTAGAAATGTACGGACATGACAGAAAATGGAGATGAGTCAACTTGGCTTCACAATCTCGAACTACAACAGGAGTGGGTCTTCAAACATGCTCTGATACCATGTTCGACAACACAGGTATTCCAACAGAGGATGAAAACCTTCATTAACCACTCACATAGCCAGATCAAAGATCAACACATCGATTTTTTCACGTGGTAAAACCCCTACGGGGAAACATCCACGACCCCAGCCAATGCGACCACTTGGAACAGTTTATTAATGCAAAGAAAAAGATCACAGAGAAATTTTACAAGAGAGTTTATCACAATAGATCATCAACGAATGACCCTCCATGCACTTTAAATAGAGATCATGGACCAATCGGGTGTTAAGCCACAGATAAATGGCCGTTAAGATCAAGGAGAGTATGAATCGTTAGATCACTCTATGTCGGGAACATATTGTGATTGTCGGGTGTCCTAACTACAGATGCATACTAATGCATACTAAAGAAACACAATAATAAACACATTTTTACTTAACGACACATTAGACCAAGTAGTTCTTAACTAACTCCTAAGTGTCTAAATATCCTAACAATTTGCTCGTGCTGTGTGCGTGCGAGTTGTGTGCTTGCAAGTGGAGTGCAGGATTATCCATTATAATTCTATTTCTATCTGTGTTGGTGTGTTCGTTGTGGTATATACATCCACCATCGTGATTCTCCCATCATAGTTTCCATTGCCAGTAGTGAATCGATATGTTGTTGAGCCATTACATTTGTGAATTTCTGGTCCCTCTAAGCGTGGAATGTGAATGAAGAAGAAGTCACCAGCTGTGTGTTGAAGACGTAAAGGAGATCATGTGCCTATAGTTTGGATCCGGTGATTTCCCGCATGAAAATCCACAAAATTCCAACGTGCAGACTTGTGAGAGATCTGTGTGATCAGTGTGTTCGTTGAAGGAGATCACCTCCTGTTACAATTACACTATTGTTTCTCAACAATATCCTCACTATCTTGCTGTCAATTGAAACTGTGTTTAGCACTCTCTAGGTCATGAAATTGGGATCAATCTGGTTATAGATGCATTGATTACCAACGATGAAACCATCGCCAATGAGTCTTAGCATACGCTGGTTAGTTTGTTGTTCCTAGTGAAATATAGATTTGAAAAGGAAAATAAATTCTTTCGCTAATGCCTGAGGTGAATTATTTTCTTTGCAACAACGAAAGGCTGCAAAATAAATTATTTTTTGATAGAATCCTCTCTGTTATTTTGATAGAAGATTGTGTGCATCATTATTTTGGCTTTGACATATATGGTGGAGGACAAAGGTATCTCCACCAATTGTGGTAGATATCCACACTAATCTACATCTCATAAATCCACATATGATGCTTTCTGTTAATGGAGATTAAAAAAAAAACCACCAGGTTGCAAAATTTTACAGCGGGAGCGACGACAGCGATAGCGACAACAATAGTGTATGTGGCTCGCAAAGGAAATGCCCACAGGAACTGGTTTGCGATCTGTCAATGGTTCAATTTGTTTTGTGACTAGGCCATTGGTGCTCTCAGTGCGTCTTTCGTTGGAGTGGTGTTCCTATTTCTTTTGGTTCTATTATCTTCTTTAAGTCTCTGCAGGAGTCAGATCGAGATTCATTTGTCCAAAATATGATGATGCATAGTTTATAACATTGTTCTATATTTATGTACGTTCTTGTGTGGTAATTTATGCATGCAAGGATCTAATCAGTCAATTCCTTTGATTTTGTGGTGTGATGTTTGGGTGTGCAGACTAGCCTTTGATGAAAGGCATCTATCTGTAAGCTTCTCCATGTAAAGTTTCACTTCCTTTGATGAAATACATCTATCTGTAAGCTTCCCCATGCAAAGAGTGGTGGAGTTTCCATCATGATAGCTGGATTGAAGGAGAATGCACAATTTCTTGCTACTCTCATGGGTACGCAAAGGAGAATTAAACAGGGAGAGAGATGAAACAAATGACAATGAAGAATCAACATGAAGAGTTATTATATTCTGAAGATTAGTATGATGTGTTTCCAGCTGAAGAATCCATGTTTGATGAGAATAATGCGGAGCTATATCAAATCAATGAAGATGATAAAGAAATTGGTGAAATATTGAAAAGACTAATGCTGGTACTGCCATCCTTCTCAGGTAAAAATTTTAAGCTTTGGGCATTTAAAATGGATGGATTACTTGATTCAGTATATTTATGGAAATTTGTTCAAGATGGTTTGATCGATTCCCATGATAAGATAATAGATAAAGTATCCTCATATCTTATTAGTTTAACGTTGGATACAAGTATCTTGTCTCCTATTTTATATGAATTTGATCATATAGACAATGCAAAAATGTTATGGGATATTATCAAAATGAAATATAGTGAAACAATTTTATTTTCTTATGATGAAACTTCTGAAGTTGATGGTGAACCTGTAGAATATTTTGAACCCCACTACGGTGAGTTGCATGTGGATAATGATGAAATTGTCATTGAGGTGATGTATGATGAGGAGAACATGTTGAATGAAGATTGGTTGAAGATCAAACAGGAAATACAATATATTGATAATTTTCTAAATGTAAGAGGACACCTGCTTGAAATAATGAATGATGAGGAATTTGTAGCAATAGTGAATGTTGTAGAGGAAATTGAAAATCATGTGTTAGACGATGTTGTAGACAATGTCAATACTGAAACTGCAACAATAGAGCTGGGAGCACTGACAAAAGAAGACAACAATGAAGAAGATCACGCAGATGTAGTGACAAAATATTTGAAGTTCCTTGAAGAATGTCTTGAAACACCACAACTTACTGGAAACTACATAGCAGGAGAACAAGATGAAAAGAACAAAAATTGTATTGATTTAAATATTTTAATGAATGGTTTTGAGTTTGTAGGTTTTGAAATTTGGGAACAATAAGATGAAGTTGTTGTAGAAGAAAAAGACATTGTAGTATTCACCTACAATCAAGATTTGGAATTTGTTGATGACATCATGGACGAGGAAGCAACAATGGATACATCCGATGAAGTGTACACAAGCCCATGAATAAATTCCATAGTAGTAAGTATATTCATGTTGAGAGTATGGAAATTATACAAATTTTTGAAATAAGTGAGACAGTTCAGTCTCTGTAACTAAATAACAGAAAATAAACTAAATGTAACTGACACAGTTAACTAACACAGTCCCGTAGTATTAGTTAACATTTTCCTCCCTTAATCTGAAGGGACATATGACATGCCAAGCTGTGTTATGAATTTCTCAATTTTTTCACGGCCCAATGCTTTAGTAAAGATATCTGCAATTTTCTCTGATGTAGAACAATGTGTCAGATGAATGGTTTTGGCCTCAACATGATGTCGAATCAAATGATATTTGGTGTTTATATGTTTGGTTCTATAATGGAATTTAGGATTTTTGGCCAATTGTATTGCACAAGTATTGTCAACAAAGAGAGGTGTTGAAGTCATTTGTTTCTCCTGCAATTCTTCAAGAATTTTCCGAAGCCAAATAATTTCCTTTGTGGCTTGATCTGTTGCAACGTATTCGGCTTTAGTTGTAGAATCAACAGTAAATAATTGTTGTCACGATCTCTAAGTGATGGTTGTTGATCCAACATTCATCAAACAACCTGAAGTAGACACCCCATGCTCTTTATCTCCGTCAAAGTCAGAATCTGAATAACCAATGAGTTGGAAGTCTGGAACTTTAGAATATTTGATGCCATATGATTGAGTGCCTTTTAAATATCTAAGCACTCGTTTTGTTTTTGTCCAATGACCTTCATAGGGCTGATGCATAAACCTGGAAAGTATTCCTACAACAAAAGTTATGTCAGGACGCGTAGCAGTAAGATAAATTAAACTTACAACAAGTTGTCTATACTTTGTTGGATCTTCAAATGCACTACCTTCATTTGAAGTAAGTTTTATATTCTGCTCCATTGGAGTAGAGACAGGATTACAATCCTTCATCTCAAATTTTCTCAATAGTTCTCCAATATATTTCTTCCGAGAAATAAAAATGTTCTTTGGTTTTTTATCTACTTCAATTCCTAGATAATAATGTAGTAATCCCAAATCTATCATATCAAAAACCTTTTGTAAATCCTTTTTAATAGATGCTATATAATTATCATTATTTCATGTGATAAGAAAATCATCTACACAAACAACTAGATATACAACTGATCTTCCAACTTTCTTAACAAATAATATTTCATCATCTAGATTGAAATGATTATAATTCAACTTGAGAAGATGTTCAATTAACTTTTCATACCATGCACAAGGTGCTTGTTTTAAACCATACAACGATTTTATCAATTTGCATACTTTATGATCTTTTCCTTTAACAAAAAACCCCTCTAGCTGCAACATATAGACATCTTCTTTTAAATCTCCATTTAAGAAGGCAGTTTTTACATCCATGTGATGTATTCTCCATCCTTTTTGAGCTGCAAGAGAAAATAAAGTTCTAATAGTGCCCCATTTTTTTGTAGGAGAAAATGTTTATGTATAATCAATACCTTCTTTTTGTGCATACCCCTTTGCTACAAGTCTTGCTTTGTGCTTATCAAGAGAACCATCAGATTTATACTTAGTTTTATAAACCCACTTACTACCAATTGGTTTGATCCCAATAGGAGCATCCACCAACCTCCAAGTGCCATTTTTAATAAGAGCATCATACTCTTTCTTCATTGCATCTTTCCATTCATTACAACTAGTGGCTTCTTTAAAAGTAGTAGGTTCATTAACAACATAAAAGTTTAACTCAAATTCACCATACCTTTTTGGCATTGTCTTGGTTTGTGTTAATCTACGTACTAATTTTTGCAATGTTTTCTTAGTTTCAAGAGTCTTTGAAATAGGTTCTTTAGGACCATTATTATCCTCCGATTTTTCCTCGGTAGGAACATTATTATCAACCAATTGTTCTTCTACAGAAACATTATTATCATCAAAAACATTGTAATCAACTAATTTTTCTTCATTCTTTGTTGTGGTCTCATTCTCTGGTGTTGTTGAAGGAAAATCTACAGATTGGTCTAGAATATGAATCCCCTCTTCATATGTGGAATATCATTATCCCATTCATAATAGAACTTCTTGGAAGATAACCTATCCAAATGATTGAGCTTCCTATCAATAGTAGAGTCATCTTTAGCAAATTCGAGAAAAACAACATCTCTTGAAACAAAAAATTTCTTGTTTTCCTCATCATACAATCAATAAGATCTCGAGGTATTAGAATACCCCAAGAAAAGATAGTTGTGACTTCTTGCACCCAAATTGTCGCATTGTTGTTTAGGAATTAAAGCATAACATGGAGAACCAAAAACTTTGAAATGTTGAACAACAGGAAGACGATTATACCACAATTCATAAAGGGACTTATTATTGATGGTAGTAGAAGGACATCGATTGTGAATATAAATGGCACAAAATACTACTTCACCCCAAAACATCAACTTAACATTCTAAAAAAACATCATTGACCTTACCATATTAAGAAAAGTTTTGTTCTTGTGCTCTGCTACACCGTTCTGTTGTGGAGTATAAGGGATGGTGGTTTGATGTTTAATACCATTATCCTGCAAGTACTTTTCAAATGCATTAGAGGTGTATTCACCACCATTATATGATCGTAGAGTGTGTTGAGCCTCTAAATTGACATCCCCACTACCCTATTATACTCCTCATCTATACCTTTTTGGCTTACCTAAGCTTGGATAAATGACAAAGAACACTACCATTAGCCATTGATGAGGTCATAAGGTAAATTATAATTAATTCATGCATTTTTGTGGTTTATTGAGCTAGGAGACTAAATATTTCATGTACTAATGTTTTAATTTTCCACATGTAACCTTTGACCTCTAGATGAGACCGTCCTTTCTGTACCATCTCAGCCATCCGGTACTTATGTGCCAGATTGCCACTATCTGAATCCGGTACCAAGCGCACCTTCCATTCAGATCCGGTACCGAATCTCACCCGTTGTGATCTGGTACCAACGGCCGTAGACTGTCGTGATCCAGTACCAACCACTTGTGCACTATTTGGATCTGGTACCATTTATCGAATCTCACCTGTCACGATCCGATACCAATATAGGAAACAGAATATACCAAGTTTAGCTCCAGATCGTGCCCAAGATAATTGTTAGATGTTTTTTGAATCATCAAATATCTAGCAAGGTTATGTTAAGCTAGTTTGTTTATTTGCTTCATCCTCATACACTTCGTGTCATGAGGATGAAGCTTAAAATATGTAACTAAATATATAAATTTGACAATTGACTGATTCGCTAAAGATTTCACCTCCTTGTGTTTCACGACTAAGACTGTTTAAATAGTCATGGCAAGGATGGTGGAGGTAGTAGAGGGTTAGCATAACACAGTATGTGAATCATTGTTACATATTGCAAAACAGGTTTTGAGTTGAAGTTTAATATAAGGATGGCAATTATTTCCAGGTCTTGATCATTTATAAATGAATGTGAGTTGAGTTGTTAGCATAGTTTGATTTTATGTTTTGAAATTTGAGTAAGAGGAATGCGTGGATTGAAGGAAAGCTTACTGTAGACTCCAGTTGCTGACCTGTTGAAGCAACAAGGTCCAACCACCCAACAAAGGTCAACATCCTTATAGATTAGTGTTAGTAGTTGATTTCAATAGTATAAATGTTAGACTAGCTGAAACTTTGATCTTTTCAGATGATAGCAGTATAGTTCAGTTTAGGCTTCGATTGCTTAGAGAACTTTTTGCATATTCTCTGTTTCTGTTTTTATGAATTTGATTTCATTTCATGGACATAAATGTTGGCAGTAGTAGTAAGACATATTTGAAGGAGAACTAGTGAATTAGTTTACAACAACACATTGTGAACCACAACATACTCAATATATTGACTATTGAACTACTCATGCTATGTCTTGATGATTGATGTGTGATTTCCTTTTCAGAAGAGTGATTACATAGTTAGTTTTATGGGTCAGATAGCAGAGTTGATCTGTCAAAGAACTCCATCTCATATTTTCATGTGCCATAATGGAGTAGATAGCCTCTCTGTGAAAGACAACCAAAGTGTGTTTTGATTTGCTTGTTTGTTTTATCTCCAGCATTCATAATCTAGAATAGTTCTATACTCATGACATTAGAATTACCTTTATTATTGGTTTCTTGTAAATCTGTTGATTACGAATCCCGGATTGATAATAAATGAGTGCATTATATTACACATATAAGTAGCACACTATTTTTGCGTCGTTGTCGGGGAGTTGCAAACGATAGGAAGTGATTTTTAGCTTAGATTGTTTGCATAGTTTTTGAATTATTTTAAAGGCTTCTTGAGGGAGGAGGATAAAATGTCTAAGATGTGAGTGAAGAGCCATGTAGCCACTAGAGTGGGGTTCTCCGAAGCTAGGTTTCCTTCTTACCTTCTAGATAGAATTAGGATTTCAATTCAGTTAAGAATCAAATTTCCATTTTATGCATAGATATAGAGATAATAAGGGTAGATTTTCAAGATCTAAAGATTCAAAAACAACCCCCCCCACTAATCCAATTGACACTGGTGCAGGAAAAATTCCACTAGGAGAAAGTTCAAGGGGAGATAGCAAGGCTCCATAAGAAGAACCTAAAACAAAAGAATCAACATTGGGGTGGGGAGAATGTGAATCTGCTGAACGTTCAGGAGACACACAAAATCCAGTTTCTGAACCATCTATCAGTGGAATGGTAGAAGAAGAAGGAAATGCATCCACTGAAACTGAGACCTTTGGGTTTCCAATCTTAGATATTTCCAGAAACATCAACATAAAGAATATCCCACTATCATCGTTACCCACTTTCATAGGTATGCCAACTGAAGATCCATATTTATTTTTATTCGAGTTTGACATATTATGTAGAATCTATAACTACTCAGACGATGCCTAAAAACTTAATCTTTTTCCTACTACAATGAAATATTCAGCCTTAAGATGGTTCATGAGTTTAGGAGAAAATACAATCCTCTCTTGGGATCAGATGAAAGACACATTTTTACAGAAATACCAAGACTATTGTAAGGATAATGCTAAAAATGACATTTTTAAAATGAAGCAAACAGAAGATGAAAGCCCTGAAGACTACTTAGAAAGGTTCTTATACAACTACCAGAAATCAAAATTATTCACCACAGACCCAGTTATAGTAAGAACCATATTTTTGAAGGGTATTAGAGATGAATGCATAGAAGTTATAAATTTGTTAAGTTCAGGAGATGTACACCGAAATCCTTTTGCAGAGATTGCAGATTACTGTAGAAGATACTCAAGAGGACAAGCTAAAATAGGCAAAACACCAAGAGATTATTTTAGCAGAAATACAAGACAAAGCTCAGGAACTGTCACCAGAATTGAGTTAGGAAACTTATTAGAGAACTTTAAAACATACATCTTGAGCACAATAAGTAACCATTTAGATACCCTAAAACTGAAAAAGAAACAAGAAGAAGAGATTGTTTTAGCAATCTTCTATCCTAGATGCTGAAAGAAGCATGGTGAGAAAGAATACCCATTAAATGTCATAGAAATATGTGGCCTGTGTACACTAGAGCACCCCACATCTGAGTGTCCAACTTTACTTGAACTACAATACATGTATAGGGGAGGAGGAGTCTCCCAAGAACAATCATACCCTTTCAGAAGACCTTGGAGATCACAAAACCCCAATGCATTTTATGACCCTAATGCACAGTATCAACAACAACAATGGGGTCCTCCCCCAATGACCTATCCACAATGGACACCTCAGCAAGCTCAAACTCAACCTTGGAAACAAGGTTGGAGGGGGACTATGTATGGGAATCCCTCTTACCCTACATATCCACAGTATCCTGCAAACATTTCCCAATTACTACCTAGATTCAACCCACCGCAACAACAATTTACAACCCCCTTGAACCCTAACCAACAACAACAAGCACCTATAAATTCCAATCAACAACCACAAAACCAAGCTTCCCACAACCCTCCGAGACCAACAACAATCCCTACCCAACCAATCCCTAACCCCAATAATCGACCCACCCACCCTGTGTAGAATACAAAATTTCAAACCTTTCCCACCTATGAAATTCAACTAGGATCAGGGAAAGCTATAAATCAATCAAATCCTACAGTAATAATTCAGGAAGAAAATGATAATCATTATGAGGAATAAAACACTCAAACCACCCCTGTAGAAGAAGAGACTTCCCCTCCTATTTCATTACTTTTCATTCTGCATGATTACCTCAACAAGTTAATCTTCCACCCTACCTCGAAACACTCAAACCACCCCTATAGAAGAAGAGACTTCCCCTCCTATTTCAATTACTTTTCATTCTGTATGATTACCTCAACAAGTTAATCTTCCACCCTACCCCGAAAGACTATTAGTGAAGAAACCTGATCCACCCTTGCACAAAGATATAGAGGATGAATTACGAAATGTATGTATAAAAATACCTCTGCTGCAAGCCATTAAGTATATCCCCATATATGAAAAATCATAAGGGATCTTTTCCTTAAGAAACCAAGAAGGAAAAAGAAGGAACCTCCCCTTGTTCAGGTGGTGGGGCAATTATCTAAATTTATTTCTGAAATGCCATACAAATATAATGACCCTGGGAACCCAATAGTCACTGTTGAAATTAATGGTATTTATTTACCAAACACACTCATTTATTTGGGTGCAACAGTTAATGTAATGCCTTTTGACACTATGCAAAAGCTCCAAATCAACCAGTTAAGACCAACCCAAACCATGATAGAGTTGGAAGATAAGTTAGTCATTATCCCTGCAGGAAGTTTAGATGATGTCACAGTCACTCTAGCTTCTTAGGAATATCCAGTAGACTTTCTAGTCATCTACTCTAAATCATCCTCCAAACCAGGACACCCTATGGTTCTTGGCCATCCTTGGCTAGCCATAGTATATGCCTTTATCAGTTGTCAGTCCGGTGAGATGACTATATCCAATGGCACACATAGCTAAAATATTGTCCTCTTTCCTCCTGCCCAACTGACACAGGAGATACCTGTCTGGTTAGAAAACCCTTATGGTGAAGAAGATTGCATCAGACCCCTATTAACAATTGATCAGGTAAGAGGAATGCAAGAACAATCAGATGAACAAGTCTTAAGTTTATTTTTGGCTGATACAAATTGTATTGAATACTCGAGGTCTTTTGCAGAATTGTCACACATTTTCAGTTATGAATTTCAACAAACTTGGCACCCTGATATCTCTCAATTATATACTTTATCACCAACTTCCTCAGAGAAGGAAGAAAGTACTGAACTTTTTGATATTAGCCCAGGAAAACCTTTGTATATCAACTCTAGTTTGGAACCAGAAAAAAAGACACAAGTAATTGAGATACTCCAAAGACAATTTGATGCCATTGCATGGGATTATGCAGACATGAAAGGCATTCACCCTGACACATGCACACATCATATCTACACTAATGACCAAATCAGACCAGTTAGACAGCCTCAGCGAAGGATGAATCCAACCCTTAAAGATATTGTAAAAGAGGAATTGCAAAAACTCCTTCAAGCCAATCTCATATACTCCATTTCAGATAGTTAATGGGTGTCTCCACTTGTCATAGTTCCCAAGAAAAATGGCAAGTGGAGAATATGTGTAGACTTCAGGGAGTTGAACAAAGCCACCTATAGGGATTATTTTCCCTTACCATTTATTGATCAGGTGTTGGATACCTTGTCTGGAAAGAAGTATTTTTCGTTCTTGTATGGGTTTAGTGGTTATAACCAAATACAAATAGCACCTGAAGACTAGGAGAAGACCACTTTCACCTGCCCATGGGGAACCTATTCTTATAGGATTATTCCTTTTGGAATTTGCAATTCCCCAACCACTTTTCAAAGGGCTGTCCTAGCCATTTTCTCTGACTTGACCAATGATTGCGTGGAAATCTACATGGATGAATTTACAGTCCATGGAAAAGACTTCTAGGAATCTTTGACCAGTCTAGAAAAAGTCTTGATTAGGTGTAAGGAAACTAATCTTTCCCTAAGTAATGAAAAGTCAAAGATGGTTCTCACTGAAGGTATTGTTTTGGGACATCACATCTCTGGTTCTAGAATGAGAGTTGATCCGACAAAGATTCATATTATCACACAAATCAGAATACCTTCCTCACAAAAGAAAGTTTGTAGCTTTTTAGGGCATGTTGGCTACTATAGAAGATTCATTCCAAATTTTACAAGCCTAGCTACCCCTTTATTCAAGTTATTATCTAAAGAAGCCAAATTTAAGTGGGATGATGAATGACAAATATCTTTTGAGATTCTAAAACAGAAATTGTCAACTACCCCTGTATTAAGAGGACCAAATTGGTCCCTTCCCTTTCATATCTGTACCGATGCCTCAGACATAGCTCTTGGGGAAGTTCTTGGAAAAAGGGAAAATCAAATACCTTATGCTATTTAGTTTGTCAATAAAAATCTATCTCCAGCTGAAGTTAATTATATGGTCACAGAAAAATAATTGCTAGTTGTGGTCCATGCTATCAATAAATTTAGACACTATATTACAAGATATCAAGATTTTGTACACACCGATCATTCAGCCATCAAATTATTAATGAACAAACCTGTAACAAATCCCAGAGTTACAAGATGGTTGTTATTATTACAAGAGTTCAATATCAACATTATTGATAGACCTGGTAAGGATAATCTCGTGGCTGATTTCTTATCTAGAATGATTCATCTAGGAGATAACGCACCAGTAGAAGAAAACTTTCCTGATGAAAATTTGTTTGCTATTTCTACATTCACTCCTTGGTATGCAGATGTATCTAACTATATTGTGACAGAGAAGATGCCTCAGAAATTGTCTCCTAGAGAAAAACATAAAGTAATTCAGCTAAGTGCAAACTATATGTGGCATGATGATTGTCTCTACAAAACAAGACCAGATTTGGTAATCAGGATATGTGTAAGGGAAGATGAAATTCATGACATTTTGCAAGCCTGCCATGATGGTCCTTGTGGAGGACACTTCACAAACAAGAGGACTGCTTATACATTTCTGCAATCTAGTTATTATTGGCCTCATATTTTCAAATATGTTAAAACCTATGTATCCAATTGTGATTAATGCCAACGAATGGGTAAGCCTATTGCACGAGACCAAATGCCACTTCAAGCCCAAGTAGTCATTGAGAATTTCGACAAATGGGCATTAGATTTTGTAGGGCCCATTAACCCTGCATCTAAAAAGAAAAGGTACATACTTGTATGTAATGACTATGTGACTAAGTGGGTTGAAGCAAAAGCTTTACCAGCTGCAAGTGAACAATCAATGGTAGATTTCCTTTTTAATGACATCTTTACTAGATTTGGTGTACCTCGAGAAATTGTGACTGATCAGGGAACTCAATTTACCTCTAATCTCGTCAAAGCTATTACAGAACAGTACCAAATTAAACACATTAAATCTACACCCTACCATCCACAGACAAATGGACAAGTAGAATCTACCAACAAAGTTATTGAGTCCATTCTTACCAAAATAGTACAACTACACCACAAGGACTAGGCTGACATATTACTAGAAGCCTTATGGGCTTATAGAATCACCTGGAGGAATACAACATGACATACACCCTATGAGTTGGTGTATGGGAAGCAGGTACTTCTCCCCATAGAATTCCATATCAAAACCTTCAAGACTGGAGTACAAGTTGGCATGAACTTGGATGAAGCCCATCAACAAAGACTCTTGCAGCTTAATGAGTTGGATGAAATCAGGCAGGAAGCACTTCAAATAACCACCCTCATTCAAGAGCAGAGAACAAAATGGTATGACAAGTATCTCAAAAAGAAAAAATTTCAACAAGGAAATTGGGCCTTGTTGTATGACAACAGATTCAAGAACTTCAAAGGTAAGTTAACTACTCGTTGGATGGGACCTTACGAAATTGACATTGTCTATGACAATGGTTCAACCAGGATAAAGACAATTGACGAACAACAGACACCACTACTTGTGAATGGTCACTGGTTGAGAATTTATAACAAACCCCTATCAAAAGAGGAATTTTTGACTCGTTTACTACATAATTCAGATATGCAGGTGATCAGTAAGGAAGGAGACCTTCCTACTGATCCACATTGATTGATTGGTTTATTTTTAAACTTTTGTACATAGGTGTGGATTGTGTTTTGTTAATAAGCTAAAGGTAACAAGGGATTCTTACCTCCTTTTGTTTTACTTTCACATTTTATCTTTGTAAGTAGATTTCTATAATTTATTTGATCATTCAAGAACTTGCTAAACATCAGTTTGTAGGCATCAACAATACTCTATTCTACTCTGGTACCAGAAATCCTATTCTGGTCCGGTACCAACAGTCCTGTGCTGGTCCGATACCAGAAGTTTGTCCTTATACGGTACTATTAGGACACATCACCTAATTGAAAAGGAATGCTACGCATATTTCAAAATCTTATGTCAATTAATATGAAGTGTGAAGCCATGCAACAACCACTTAAGATGGAACCAAGAAGATGAATGCAACATCAAATGGCAGCTCTTATGAAGAAATAATTTATTTTGGTTCTGTTGCTGACTAAAGGGAAGTATCTTTGATTTCTTTTGGTTCTATTGCTAAAAGGAAGAATTTTTAATTTCTTTTAGTTCTGTTGCTAGCTAAAAGGAAGTATTTTAATTTCTTTTGGTTGACAAAGAATTCATAATCTTTACCTATGATTTTTAAAATAACCATTCTTAATCTACTTCAAAGTCTAGAGGTTGCCTTTATCCAATATTTCAGCATGATTAAAGGGATAAAACTATATTAGCCTACAAGTAACTATCTCACCCTAACTAGACTTCAATAGTATTCATTGGATTATCTTTTCTAAAAGAGTAACATATGAGTATATGAACACTCTCTATCAAGGGCACACTAGGAAAACTTTTATGGAAGAGGATGTATCAGTACCCTAAGGTAACTTTAGGTCATTCTCTTATGGATAAACTCAGACAAAATTATACATCTGGATCCAATGTGCAATACAAAAGTTTATTTTTCCTTCAGACAAATCTTTAAATACATCCAAATAAGAGAATACACCTTCCAACCCAATACCATCCCAGCTTGTAAAAAGGTTTTCAGATGAGCCTCCCCTGTCACCATGCAAAAGCACATAAAATCGAAATAGGTGACTATGGACAAGAAGCCTCTGATGTAAAAAGGGTTGAAGAGACTAACCCGCCAAGATACTAAACAGGTCTGCTGGCAGTGGGTACCGATCTGTGGTATGATTAGGCAAACCCATCAAGGTACTGAACAGGCCTGTTGGCAATGGGGCATTTTGCCTGGGGAAGGGATGTCTCTCACTATTATCACAACTACCCCACTGGAGTACTGAACAGGATTGCTGGCAGTGGGTTCTGGTTGGGAAATGTCTCATCTATATTTGTCTAATTGAAAAATCCACTTTTGTCATTTAAAAGATGAACACTACAAGAAAATCTCATTGTTAACATTTATGAGATACAACTCCAGATTACTAAACAAAGTTAATTATTACAAGCAAATGTTCATTTGAGAATTACCCTAAGTCAACCTTACCGTTCTCACATCTAAAGCCTACATTACCTAAGAAGGAAACTTCTTAAGAGTGGAGCCCTAACTAGGGAGTCTAATCTACTTATACTGTGAAATTTATCCATACATCTAATGATAGTAAATATCTGAAGCAAGTTAGGTTGGATCTGTTCTTCTGGCAAAAATATAAAAACCTTCCTGTTTTCATTGCTGAATGCTACCCTTGTTAATAAGTCATCAAAAGAAAGGAATTTTCAATTTTTTGGGCATGTGATCATATGCTAGGTGATAAATGTACTTTTGGAGTTTGATTTGGTTTCCTTTCTCTTATCATCTTTTCTCCATTATGATACAGAGTGTTGGATCTTCTTGCATAAGGATATGCAACATCCTTGGCATGGGGGAGGGTCAAAGAGATCCTTCAAAACTCTTTTTCAGACTCACATCTCATCTTCAGAAATTAGCATGATCACCTGTTAGCGACATTTCTTGTAGGGGGGTTATAATGCAAAAGAATGGGTTAAAAACCCACTTATCCTAAGTTCAGAACGCAAACGCGCCTGTGGTAAATGACAAGCGGATCTGGACGGCAGGAATCCAAGCGCCCGGATCAACGACGTATGGGCGATTCCAGACCCCCCCCCGCCTTTCTACCTTTAAGCGAAGGGGGGGGGGGGTCCGGAATCCAGGGCGCATCTCTCTAACGGCTGTGA
>ML792120.1:180278-213732 GCA_009831015.1 Picea engelmannii | reverse complement strand
CAGGCATACATCTTTTTGACGGTGAAGATCAGCGCGCCCGGATCAACGACGCTTGGACGGTCCCATCCTTCTCAGCTGCTCTACTTTTATCCAACGTGGGCCCCTTTCCTGCCGTGTTGTCCCGCCATCTGTTTTTCACTCGACCGTGAGATGAGGCTCGCTCCCTCTAGCCCTTCCTCATCCTCCAACACCTGCCTATCTCCCCTCTTTCCATCCGTGTGGTTTCTTCCCCCCCCATCTCATCATCCACACACCATCCACCATGTGTCCCGCTCCACTCCACATCTGCCTCCCATTAGTAACAAGCCCATCGTATCTCCCCTTCTGCTCCCTCCACCTATTTCGTTCCACCATGTGTCTTCCCCTATAACCTCTCTCACACCCCATCACTTCTTATCTCTCCCTCACGATCCTGGCGCCACCATTCCCATTGTGCACCCCATCCTTCGCGCTGGCCTCCACGCATATACATCAGGCCGTTCAAGCTAATCCAGGTGGCAGCGCAAGAGACCTTCCATGTCCCAAGGGTGCCGAGTTGGCCGGGCCATCCTCAATCCCAATGAAGCAGTTATTGAGGTGGTTGGTGGTGGTTAGACATCGCCTCCGCCATAATGGGAAAGTCCAACTACGAATTAAAGGCACGTCGATTCGCCCATGAAACTGTCAGGAGTGGGATTACGTCTGCCATAAGTGCACGATCAATCAGAGACTACAGGTGCAGATTGTCAGAAGCCATGCAGGCGCAAAGTTTTTAATGCAACGTCTCGATTGTGTTGTTGTTGTTTTGAGTATATGTAGGCGTTTTCACCATTTTTGTATCTATCGATGGTTGAGCAGAGCTCCCAGTTGTAAAGTTTTAACAAAGCACTGTTAATCTAGTTATATATGGACTTTTGAGACTTCTTGCCTTATGAATGCCAGTTTCTTTCATGCCTTTGTTCATGCTGTGTTAGAGCAACTCGGAATTGGAGGATCCAGTCGAGCTGTAGCTATTATAGGATGATGTTGTAATGGATCACTGTAATAGTTGCACTGTCTCTAATCGGTTCTCATGATTTTCCCAGCGCTGAGTGAATTGGAATTGGAGGGTCCAGTCAAGTCCCATTTTAGTTTCTTGAGACCCTGAATCAAGCGGATCTTGTATTTAGAGTCTTTCTTCTATAAACCACTGAAGGCCTACTACCCAAGGTTGTTTTCCCACCTTTCTTACTAATTCTTCCACCTGTTCATCTTTTAATCAACCCACTGGCTGAAGTTAGGTCAAGACCTCCTTTGTTACTTACCTACCAGACCCAGTCCCTGAGTTAGAGTGATATCTCCCCGAGTCTCCTCCCATCTGATCATCTATTAAAACAATCGTGACATAAAATTGGTGGGTGTCGGGCTCTGCTCCTGCAAGCAATCCAGTAGTGACTTCCGACGCTAACATTTCTGGCGTCGTTGCCGGGGACGATGTTGAATATTTTCCCCGGGATTGAATGACAATGATCAACTGATTCTGAAGGTGCATCAGATATCAGAATTATCAAGATTGCTACTGTGCACTTGGCGACTCCATTGTGACAACTACACTGGGGAGAACCTGCTCTATTAATTGTGTCTTTCAGAGGCAGACACATGCGGTCCCATCCACAGCTGCCTCTAGCTACACCTGAAGCTGACCTCGAGGTGGTTCTCAGAAGAGGAAAGAGCTCTGCAAAAGAAGTTTCCATCGCCGAAACAGGTAATCCGCCATCTCCTTCTGTGAGAACTCCTTTTTCTCCTAAGTTTCTTAATAGACCTCCTTCAAAGGTTTCCCGTTTCTTGAATTTTGGGAGTGTTCCTGCTGAGTTTTCCCCTCCTAGTCTGGGATTGGAGGGAGAAATTCTTGTCACTCCCCTCTCCTCTGAAGCTGTCCCTTGGTGTATACCAGGGACTATAGAAGATTTCCCCACTCCTGCACCAAGAGGAGTGCCCGCTGACTTGAGTTTGTTAGCCTTCTCCTTAGATCCTCTCTTGTTTCCCACTCCACTTCGAGGCTCATTCCTAGTAGCTCCTTCACGAACTCCTTCTCCTCCAAGTTCTCCTCCACCTAATATTCCTATGGCTTGCACTAATCCCCCTCTAAATAGAATGGATTCCATAGTCACTGCTAGGTATGCTCCCTTAATCCTACCCCAACCTGTGAATCCTCTCCCTACTGGAGATTATTTGAAGTATATGCCCAAGTTCACTGGAGAAGGGGACATAACTGCAGAAGAGCACTTGGCTGCGTTATACACTTATGCAGACAACCTAAACATTGAAAATGAAGATGTCTGGATGAGAGTCTTTTTCCAGAGCCTGGATGGAGAAGTGAGGAAATGGTTCAGGGGACTGGCCCCCAGGTCTATTACTAAAATTGAAGCCCTGGATAATGTTTTCCTGAGGCAGTGGGGAGATAGGAAGGATTTCATGTATTACATGACGGAGTTTGGGTCTCTGAAGAAAATGGAAGGAGAGTCTGTCTCTGACTTCTCCAAAATATTTAATAAGATGTATAATAAGATTCCTGCAGAGATAAAGCTCTCAGAAGCCTCTGCCCAAATTTCCTATGCCGGTGCATTCGACCCCGATTTCTACCTTCTATTGAGAGAAAGAAGAGCCACCTCCTTAGCCCAAATGCAAGACGCAGCTGTCGAAGTGGAATCTAATGTATTAGCAGCTGACAACCTGAGGAACAAGGCCGATGCAGACAGAAGAAAGGGAAAATCTGAAGCCTCGACTTCTGGCCTATCGGTGCCCCACCCTCAAGTGGATGAGCTGACCAAGATGATGAAGTTTTTGTCTGAAGAAATGGAGAGAATGAAGGTGTAAAGGAAGCAGATGTACAAAGGTCCGCAGGGCACCGAAAACAAAGGAGGTTTCAGAAGGCCGAATAATATTTCTCCCCCGACTATGCATAGAGAGAGGGGAAGAGACAGAGAAGACCAGAGAATTCAGGCTCCTTTACAGAACAATTTTTTGGTCGAAAATGAAGAAGGGGAAACAGACGAACCTGAGACTAAGATCCATTTCTTCGGAGAGACTCCCCCTTTTCCTCATCTGACTCAATCAACATACAAATATTCTCTCATGAACAGTCAGCTAAATGAACTGAGCAAGTAAAACCAGACTGGTGGTCGCCGAGGCAGGTATGACCTGAGGTCTCAGAAGAAGGCAGTAACACCTGATGTTCCTGAGTAGTCCACTAGAACAAAAAGGCCTGCCAATGAAGTAGCAGACACTCATAGAGGTAAGAAGACCCCACCCCTCTCTCCCATTATTCAGAGTCACGTTCCCGAAATAAGAGAAATCCCTAAGCTTGCGTCTTCTTTTAACTTCGAGCATGAAATTCAAAAGATTAGAATCCATGTGCCCCTCACCGAACTAATTAAACATGGGGAATTTAAAAAACGCTTCTCTGATATTTTACAATCCGAAGCCTCATACTTTCCCGCAGACTCCATAAACCTCCAAGAGGAAAATCCAACAGTTGTCCTAGGCCCCATGGTAGAAGATAGGGATGACTCATCCCCTCCTTTCTACACATCCCTGAATATACATGACAAGGTACTGCACAACTGCTTGATGGACTCAAGGGCCTCTCACAACCTCATGCCCAAAACCGTCATGGAAGAGTTAGGACTAGAAGTCACTCGAGCCTATCATGACCTCTATTCCTTTGACTCCAGGAGAGTTCAGTGTCTTGGAGTTATTAAAGACCTGGTTGTGACATTGTTTCAGTTGCCCATGAAGAGTGTAGTCATGGAAATTGTGGTGGCTGATGTCCCCCCCAAGTTCGGTATGCTATTGTCAATATCTTGGATAAAAAGGCTGGGGGGAACTTTGCAGATGGACCTGACCTATGCTACTATCCCAGTGTTTGGGGGAGAACATAGGAGGTTATACAGAGAAGCCCAGCTGGCCTACATAATCAACGATGAAGCCAACCCTACCAATAATCCCATCTTTTCCCTGGACACTGATTTAGGCTCCAGTTTACTACAGCTCACCCATGCCCCCGAACCCCCTCTCAAACTCAGAAAGCAGCCCACCATTTCCCCTAAATTTCCTCCCTCCATCACCCCCGTCTGGAAAATGTTCTTTGATGGAGCCTCTTCCAGGGAAGGCGCTGGAGCTGGGGTGGTTTTTGTGTCACCTTCTCAGGAAACCACATCTCTGTCATACAAATTAGAATTTGAAGCTACCAACAATGTGGCAGAGTATGAAGCTCTCATCCTAGGACTAAGAGCTGCAAGGGAAATGGGAATCAAGGAGGTAGCAGCATTTGGAGATGCAGAGTTGGTAGTGCAGTGGATCAAAAATGCTTATCAGGCCAAGCATCCTCGACTCAGGAGTTACAGAAATGAGGTATGGGACCTAATTGATAGTTTCTTCTCAACGTTTAACATTTCCTTCATCCCAAGAGAAGAGAACACAGTGGCAGATTCCTTGGCTACATCAGCAAGCAATTTCAAAGTACCTTTGCTGCCCAAATTGAGGTATGATGTAGAAGTAAAATACAGGCCCTCCATACCTGACAACATCAAACATTGGAAGGTGTTTGAGGATGATCTCGACATCAAGAAGTTCTTGGAGACTATCGAATAATTTTCAGAGATGCATATCGACCAAGATTATGTCTTTGAGGAAGGGCTTCAGGGGGGTAAGTTGCTGAGCAAAATAACAAAGCATGGCATTATCCAAATGCCTAGCAATCACATTCCGAGGGGACTAGTCCCTTTAGAAATATTATTCGATGGGAATGATGTGGCAGTAAAGGGCAGGGTTTCAGATGAAAATGCTGACACAGCTGAGTGCAACATTGGCACATCAGAGGAGCCTAAGTTTGTCAAGTTGTCAAGGGATTTGACGAAGGAGCAGAGGGTTGAATATACTAAGTTGCTGAAAGAGTTTGCTGATGTGTTTGCATGGACCTACAAAGACCTCAAGACATATGACACATCATTCATTGAACACAAGATCCCATTGAAAGAAGAGGCTAAGCCATTCAAGCAGAAGTTGAGACAGATAAATCCCATGTTGCTACCTGTGATGGAGAAAGAAGTGAAGAAGCTGCTAGACGCCCAAATCATTGTCCCCTTGAGATATTTCGATTAGGTGGCCAATTTGGTCCCGGTAAGAAAGAAAAGTGGGGAAATCAGACTCTGTTTTGATTTCAGGAACCTAAACAGAAGGTCAAGAAAAGAAAATTATCCCTTGCCCAACATGGAACACATATTGCAGAAGGTCACTGGTGCATCTAGAATATCCATGATTGATAGCTTTTCTGGTTACAATTAGATATCAGTCATGCCTGCGGATAGGGAAAAAACGGCCTTCACCACTCTTTGGGGCACATTCATGTATGCCAAAATGCCTTTCGGGCTGATGAATGCAGGAGCAACATTTCAGCGGGCCATGGACATAGCCTTCATCAGGGAGAAAGACAAGTTTGTGGTGATCTATCTGGATGACATAACAGTTTTCTCCAAGTCTGACAAAGAACACTGCTGCCACCTGAGAAAAGTTTTTTCGAAGTGTCGCATGTTTGGCCTTTCCCTAAATCCCAAGAAGTCTTTGTTTTCTATGACAGAAGGGAAGCTGTTAGGCCATATAGTATCAGCAAAGGGGGTAAGAATTGATCCTATCAGGGTAGAAGCAATTCAGACCGTATCACTTCCCAGATCTAAGAAGGAATTCCAGGCCTTTTGGGGGAAGATTAATTTTCTGAGGAGATTCGTCTCAAATTTTGCTGAATTAGTGAAACACATTACAGCCATGCTTAGGAAGGGAAATGAAGTGAAATGGACTGCTAAACCCAGGGAATCTTTTGTCCAAATAAAGAGGGCGTTGACTGAGGCACCTGTGCTAATCAGTCCTGATTATTCTAAAGATTTCCTGATTTTTTCTTTTGCTTCTTATGATACAGTAGCAGCAGTCTTGTTGCAGAAAAACGATCAAGGGTGAGAGTAGCCTATTGCCTTCTACAACAAGGCATTGAGAGATGCAGAACTCCGGTATGAGATCATGGAAAAACAGGCCTATGCCTTAGTGAAAGCTCTCAAGGCTTTCAGAGTCTATGTCTTGCACTCGAGGATCACTGCATATGTTCCTTCGGCCTTTGTGAAGGACATTCTTATATAGCCTGACATAGACAGAAGAAGAGGTAAATGGGTCGCCAAGATCCTAGAATTTGATCTGGAGATTAAGCCCACCAAGTTGATAAAGGGTCAAGGTTTGGCCAAGTTGTTGGCTGAATCCAATTGCAAAGCTTTGGGGATCAACTTCATCAATGAGCAAGCTAAGTCATCCAGCAAGAATTCTCAGACCACCTTATTGCTAGCAGCATGTCCTTGGTACAAGGATATCTTGTATTTTCTGCAAGAATTGAGGCCTCCTGATGGAATGGAAAAAAGCAAGGCAAGAGCTCTAAAGCTCAAGGTAGTCAGATATTGCTTCATCGACCAAACCTTGTACTAGAAAGACCCTTTAGGGGTATTTTTAAGATGCCTGGACCCACAAGAGGCCCAGCAGGTTACATTTGATTTCCACAGTGGCCTTTGTGGGGGTCATCATTTCTGGAAGACCACAACCCATAAGATCTTTCGAGTTGGGTATTACTGGCCCACTTTATTTCCTGATGTTTGCAGAGAAATCAAAGCTTGCATAAAATGCCAGAAATTCTTAGGAAAGCAGCAGCTCAAGTCTCTGCCATTAAATCTTGTAGTAGTTTCAGCACCCTTTTAGCAGTGGGGATTGGACTTCATTGGAGAAATTCATCCTCCCTCAAGTGGCCAGCACAGATGGATCCTAACTGCTACAGACTATTTCACCAAATGGATAGAAGCGGTCCCCACCAGGAGCACTTCCCACAAAGTAATTATCATCTTCTTGGAGGATATCATAGCCAGATTTGGTTGCCCTAGCAAAATTGTCACTGACAACGCCACCCCTTTCCAGTTTGAGCCTCTGGTCAAGTTCTGTGAACAGTTTGAGATCTCACTGATTCACTCTACTCCCTATTATCCTCAGGGAAATGGACTGGTAGAGTCTTCCAATAAAAGCCTGATCAAGCTCATTAAGAAATTATTGGAAGACAATAAAAGAGCCTGGGATTCGAAGCTCAAATTTGCGCTATGGGCTGATCGAGTGACAACAAAGAAGTCCCTGGGCATCTCACCCTTTCAACTTGTTTATGGAACAGAGGCTATTTTCCCCACTCAGCTCGCTTTATCTGTGGCAAAGTTCCTCTAGGACATTGAAGGAGAGCCTGACCATATGGTCAGAAGGATTCATCAGATGGTGGAAATACAGCAGATCAGGGAACAGGTCATGAACAGGGTCCACGATCATCAACAAAAGATCAAGCAGGATTTTGATAGGAAGAGCAGAAAGAAAGAATTCGAGCAGGGTGATATGGTGCTCAAATGGGATGCACCCAGGCAAGAAAATGGCAAGCACAGTAAGTTTGATGCCCTCTGGTTTGGGCCTTTCAAGATCATTGAAGTATTTTCAAACAACACTTACAGGTTGCAGGATCTGGAAGGAAAATAAGTTTTTAGTGGCCCAGTAAATGGGCATTTCTTGAAAAAGTGTTCTTTGTGAGCCGTAGTCAGCCCCTTTTTATTTTTGTAAATATTTTTTTCGTTTTCATCTTAATAAATGACTCCATAGCCCAACAGCAAGGCACTGAATCTGCAAAAGAATTCTTAGAGCATCACAAGGATGACTCTATCCCCCATGGAGCCTAATGTTAGCAACATTTCTTGTAGGGGGGTTAGAATGCAAAAGAATGGGTTAAAAACCCACTTATCCTAAGTTCGAAACGCAAACGTGCCTGTGGTAAACGAAAAGCGGATCTGGATGGCAGGCATCCAAGCGCCCGGATCAACGGCGTGCAGGCAATTCCAGACCCCCCCTGCCTTTCTACCTTTAAGCGGAGGGGGGCGGTCCGGAATCCAGGGCGCATCTCTCTCACAACTATGATCAAAGCGCCCGGATCAATGATGTGCGAGGCGATTCCGCACCCCCCCCCGCCTTTCTACCTTTAAGCGGAGGGGGGGGGGGTCCGGAATCAGGCATACATCTTTCCGACGGCCAAGATCAGCGCGCCCGGATCAACGACGCTTGGACGGTCCCATCCTTCTCAGCTTCTCTGCTTTTATCCAACGTGGGCCCCTTTCCTACCGTGTCGTCCTGCCATCTATTTTTCACTCGACCGTGAGATGAGGTTCGCTCCCTCTAGCCCTTCCTCATCCTCCAACACCTGTCTATCTCCCCTCTTTCCATCCGTGTGGTTTCTTCCCCCCCCCATCTCATCATCCACACACCATCCGCCATGTGTCCCGCTCCACTCCACGTCCGCCTCCCATTAGTAACAAGCCCATCATATCTCCCCTTCTGCTCCCTCCGCCTATTTCCTTCCGCCATGTGTCTTCCCCTGTAACCTCTCTCACACCCCATCACTTCTTATCTCGCCCTCATGATCCTGGCGCCACGATTCCCATTGTGCACCCCATCCTTCGCGCTGGCCTCCACGCATACACATCAGGCCGTTCAAGCTAATTTAGGTGGCAGCGCAAGAGACCTTCCATGTCCCAAGGTGTCGAGTTGTCCGGGCCATCCTCAATCCCAATGAAGCAGTTATTGAGGTGGTTGGTGGTGGTTAGACATCGCCTCCGCCATAATGGGAAAGTCCGGCTATGAATTAAAGGCACGTTGATTCGCCCATGAAACTATCAGGAGTGGGATTACGTCTGCCATAAGTGCACGATCAATCAGAGACTGCAGGTGCAAATTGTCAGAAGCCATGCAGACGCAAATCTTTTAATGCAACGTCTCGATTGTGTTGCTGTTGTTGTTTTGAGTATATGTAGGCGTTTTCGCCATTTTTGTATCTATCGATGGTTGAGCAGAGCTCCCGGTTGTAAAGTTTTAACAAAGCACTGTTAATCTAGTTATGTATGGACTTTTGAGACTTCTTGCCTTATGAATGCCAGTTTCTTTCATGCCTTTGTTCACGCTGTGTTAGAGCAACTCGGAATTGGAGGATCCATTCGAGCTGTAGCTATTATAGGATGATGTTGTAATGGATCACTGTAATAGTTGCGCTGTCTCTAATCGGTTCTCATGATTTTCCCAGCGCTAAGTGGCTTGGAATTGGAGGGTCCAGTCAACTCCCCTTTCAGTTTCTTGAGACCCTGAATGAAGCAGATCTTGTATTCAGAGTCTTTCTTCTGTAAACCGCCGAAGGCCTGCTGCCCAAGGTTGTTTGCTCACCTTTCTTACTAAGTCTTCCACCTGTTCATATTTTAATCAACCCACTAGCTGAAGTTAGGTCAAGACCTCCTTTGTTACTTACGTACCAGACCCAGTCCCTGAGTTAGAGTGATATCTCCCCGAGTCTCCTCCCATCTGATCATCTATTAAAACAATCGTGACATAAAACTAGTGGGTGTCAAGCTCTACTCCTGCAAGCAATCCAAGAGTGACTTCCGACGCTAACATCACCCTACAACCCTGTAGAACCAGACACAAAAGAATATAAGCACAGAATAAAGAAGTTTCACGAAGTACAGGAAATTCCATTACCAAGCTTCCAGAAAACTCCAGCCTAAAAAGATGAACTCTGACAATGTACAAGCTTCAAATATAAAGGCAATCGCATATGCTATGGGTATTGATCATACAATGGTAAAAGCAAAGGTAACATGGTATTATTTATTTTCCTTTGATTATAAAACTACAATAATTATGAAAATGTATACTAGATCTTATGACCTTAGTGTTAAAACCATGCACCTGACTTTCACTCCCTCATACACATATGCCTAACCTTAATCAATCCTCTCATCACATAAGCACTCGAAGATGATTGAGGGCAAAATCACATCAAAAGTATGAATATGAAGCATGTCTAGTAATGATGGGCCACGAAAATGCTTCATGCTTAAGCAAATCACGAACTTATCTTGTTTCATGAGCCATGATTCAACATCAAATTCACCGCTCAGAGGTCCAATCACGTATCCCAAGCAACAATGATTCTTCGACACCCAACGTTTCGTCCCCATCATTACGCTAAATGGGCAGAAATGAAATGACTTATCTGGGTGGCGAAGCCATCCATATGAGCCTCATCTTGTCTTAATTTTCCTTTGCGACGTATTTTCTTAAACTCACCATTCGAATTAGCGACGCCATCACCATAGTTGTTTTTCCATTATCAACTTTTCTCCAGTTCCGAGCTTACTCCTCTCTATGATCTCCGGTACCAAACCCTTAACCTCATGAGCTGACTAAATCCTTGCGCTACATCCCGATTTTTTTTCTCTCACAATTTATAATGATGGTTGTTAGTAGACATGAACCGGTCTTCCAGATTTATAGAGAGACCGAGGAGTTCCAACTATGTAGAGAGAAGTATGCTAGATCGGGATGGATGCCATTTTTGGAAAAATTCACAGGCTGGCATGAGAAGGTATCTCACACATTTATTCAGGGTTACGATGGAGAGATTGCACACATAGGCAATCTGGAGCTAACAATCAATGAAGCAACTTTAAGGGAGGCCATAGGATTACCTAACAGAGGAGACAATTATTTCAAAGGAGCAGGAATCAACAAGGAAATGTGCCAACGATTTTTGAAAGAAGACCATCAACACCCTGATTGGAAAAAGGGGATCCCTAGGAACTATATCAAGGAAGAGTATCATCCAATGCTTGCTAGTCTTCAACGATTCCTCACTTGTGAGGGTAGGTATGTTGTAACCTTCATATATCATCTTAGGCTTCTATTACACTTTGAAGGAGGCCCTGAAATTGATTTCCCATATTTTTTTATGGATGATTCTGAACAAGTTGGTAAGAGGTGTCAAATCCCTATCCAAAACTGAGAAAACTAGCATTTACCATCAAGGTCTTATTAAGATGTTAGTTTTACATGAAATCATGAAGCAAAGGATTAGCTGGACAATCCTCATCACTCAACACCTTTCCACAGAAAACAAACCTATAGAGGAAGCCCATCTTGCTCCAGAGAAAGATAATGAACCTCGAAAGAAAAAGGGCAAGAAAGATAAGGCAACTCTGTCATCATCTAGAACAGTGAGCCAAAACGAAAAAGCTAGTAAACAAGCAGGGCCCTCTTCCACAATCAATAAGACTTTTAAAAGTCAAGAATCAAAAGGTAAAACCAAATTAGTAGAGGAGACTTCAACAATATCACTTGAGGAGAAGGGTCATACGACAAAAACTGTAAGGAAAGAGAAGAATAGCTCAGAAAATAAAAGTGAATAGTCTTTAGAACAATCCCCTGTAACCATTCCACAAATAGAAAAGAAGAAAAGGAAGCCTGTGAGCACCCCTGATCCAGTACCCTCTTGTAAAATAACCACAAGGAGCATGGAAAAGAAAGGAAAAGTAGTTGTTAGTCCTCATACACATGAATATCCAATAGATATTACCTCCCCTTCTGAAGACCTATTAGTCCAGGATGACATCCCTAGTTTGATCGAGGAACAAGTCACTATTACTTTATGTGGGACGAGGGAGGAAGTGGAGGAAAGACAATACATCTAGCCAGAAACAATGGAGTCAACAAGAAATTTAACAAAAGCACAGATGAAGAAAAAGATTGGGGAGCTGTAAAAATAAAACTAGGAACTCAAACAAGAAGTGAAGGAATACCAACTATTGGACAGGTATATCAAAAAGGAAAATGAGCAACTGAAGGCAACCAACAAGGAAATTCAAGATGACCATGAAGAGACTTCTAATAATCTCAAGAAGTTACTAAGACTCTTACAATACATTAGGGTCATAAAAAGGGAGCTGAAAGAAGAAGCCTTAGCCATCAACATCATTGATCCACAAAAGTAAAGAATGGAGTCTCAAATTTTGAAAATTTTGGGTTTGTTTCAGTTGCATGAGGACATGCAATGGTTTTGGCATGGGGGAATGTTGAGCATCTAAATTGACATCCCCACTACCCTATTATACTCCTCATCTATACCTTGTTGGCTTACCTAAGCTTGGATAAATGGCAAAGAACACTACCATTAGCCATTGATGAGGTCATAAGGTAAAGTATAATTAATTCATGCATTTTTTTGGTTTATTGAGATAGAAGACTAAATGTTTCATGTACTAATATTTTAATTTTCCACGTGTAACCTTTGACCTGTATATGAGACCATCCTTTCTGTACTAGCTCATCCATCCAGTACTTATGCGCCAGATTGCCATTGTCCGAATTCGGTACCAAGAGCACCTTCCATTCAGACCCGGTACCGAATATCACCTGTCGCAATCCTGTACCAACGGCCGTAGACTTTCACGATCTGGTACCAACCACTTGTGCACTATTCGAATTCGATACCATTTACCGAATCTCACCTATCACGATCCAGTACCAATACAGGAAGCAAAATATACCAAGTTTAGCTCCAAATCATGCCCAAGATAATTGTTAGATGTTTGTTGAATCATCAAAGCTCTAGCAAGGTTATGTTAAGCTATTTTGTTTATTTTCTTCATCCTCATACACTTCATTTCATGAGGATGAAGCTTAAAATATGTAACCAAATATATAAATTTGACAATTCACTGATTCACTAAAGATTTCACCTCGTTGTGTTTCATGACTAAGACTATTTAAATAGTCATGGCAAGGATGGTGGAGGTAGTAGAGGGTTAGCATAACACAGTATGTGAAGCAGTGTTACATATTGTAGAATAGGTTTTGAGTTGAAGTTTAATATAAGGATGTCAATTATTTCTAGGTCTTGATCATTTATGAATGAATGTGAGTTGAGTTGTTAGCATAGTTTGATTTTATGTTTTGAAATTTGAGTAAGAGGAATGCGTGGATTGAAAGAAATCTTACTCTAGACTCCAGTCCCTGAATTGTTGAAGCGGCAAGGGCCCATTGCCCAAAAAAGGTCAACATCCTTATAGATTAGTGTTACTAGTTGATTTCAATAGTATAAATGTTAGACTAGCTGAATCTTTGATCTTTTCAGATGATAGCAGTATAGTTCAGTTTAGGCTTCGATTGCTTAGAGATATTTTTTCATATACTCTGTTTCTGTTTTTATGAATTTGATTTCGTTTCATGGACATAAATGTTGGCAGCAATAGTCAGACATATTTGAAGGAGAACTAGTGAAGTTTACAACAACACATTGTGAACCAGAACATACTCAGTATATTGACTATTGAAATACCCATGCTATGTCTTGATGATTGATGTGTAATTTCCTTTTCAGAAGAGTGATTGCATAGTTAGTTTTCTGGGTCAGATAGTAGAGTTGATCTCTCAAATAACTCCATCTCATATTTTCATGTGTCATAATGGAGTAGATAGCCTCTCTGTGAAAGACAACCAAAGTGTGTTTTGATTTGCTAGTTTGTTTTATTTCCAGCGTGCATAATCTAGAATAGTTCTATACTCATGACATTAGAATTACCTTTCTTACTGGTGTCTTGTAACTCCGTTGATTACAAATCTTGGATTGATAATAAATGAGTGCATTATATTACACATCTAAGTAGCACACCAGAGTGTCAATATTAAGTTGAGTTTCATTTGTAATCCATAAATAAAAATTCTTAAAAGTTGCAAAAACCTGATATTTCTCTTTCAACAAATAAACCCAACACATCCTGGTGTATTCATCAATAAAAGTCAGAAGATATTTAATACCATTTGAAGATTGAAAAATCATGGGCCCACATAAATCAGAATGTATGAGACCTAACTTCCTGGAAGCTCAAGAAGTAGATCCATAAAAAGTTTATTTACAATGCTTGCCTAACATACAAGCATTACATGGTGAAATCTTTCTTGGAATAGTAGGAAGCCCTTGAATTCCTTGATGTTTCATAATCTAGATACTATCATAATTAATATGACCAAAACGAGCATGCCACAACAAGCTAGAAGACAAAGTATCACTATGGTGAGCCAAAAGAGCTGAATTAGATGGAAAAGATGATGTCCCTTTAAGTTTTAAAAGTTTGTCTTCTTCAACACCGGTCATAACAATCACCTGATCAGATGGTTCTATTATTTCAATTATACCATCAAACATATGTATAGAATGTCCTTGCTGCCTGATATGTATGAGAGACATTAGGTTTCTTTTTAATTGAGGAATGTAAAGAACATCATGAAAAATATAATCAACAAAACCTGGTAAGTGAATTCGAATAGATCCAATTCCTAAAGGATCTAAATGGGACTTATCAGCAAAATAAACTATTCCATCAATGTGATTACTGAATATCTCAAAAAAATCTGTTCTAAAGGTCATATGGCAAGTGGATCCAGTATCTAAAATCCAAGTGTCTTCCCAAGAAGCAAAATAAGTGCTAAAAACTTCATTGATACTAAGATTACAATGTGCAAGAATATAGTGGGCAGATTCAGGTGGTTTTCCTTTGTCTAGAGGTTGTTTCTCTTTCTTCTCACTAATCATTTCCCAAGGAGTGCGACAATGAGAAGAGGTATGACCCAGTTTAACACACCTATAGAACTTAAGAGATTGTTTATCATTCTGAAAATGCTTTTGTTGTCTATCATCGTGTTGCCTGTCTCCTTGATGATAATGACCCCCCCTATGTCTAAATGGTCTCCTACCACGACCTCTGTTACTATCGTCAAATATAGCAGACTCTCCTCTAGGTTTCTTCTCTTTCTGTGCAAGACACAAAGTTTCAACTGTGGAAGTGGAAAAATATTCCTTCTTCCCAAAAGCTTTCTCTCTTTCAACAATTTTGTCTACAAGAGTATCAAAATTCATGGCTTTCATTTGTATACTACCTTGAAGAGACTCTAAGTAGTGCGAATAGGTAGGATATAGGAATTTAATAAATGCAATGAGTTGTAAATCAACTTTCACACCAGTTGAGTCAATATCATGAAAAAGAGATTTAATTTCAGAATCTAACTTCATGAGATTATTATCTTTCAGTTCCAGATTAAACAACTTCATCAACAATTGTATAATTTACAGCTTTGAATGGGAGTCATAAATATATTTTAATTTATGTAATGCTTTAAATGCTGTGGTGCTGGAAAGAATATGTCTACTTACCTCTTCAGTGACCGAGGAAGAAATTAAAGCATGTGCCTTTTTATTTTTACTCTTCCAAATTGCAAGTTATATGGCATCTGTAGGTTTCTTTGGCTCATTGTCATCCTTGCCTTCACAAATTCCCTCCCATAAATGATTAAAAATAAGAGTATTTTTTATTTTCCGAAACCATTCTTGGTAATTTTCTTGTCCGGAGAGAACTACTCCCATAATCGATATTAATGAATGCATTGTAAACTAATGTGTAATCTATGTAAATGAAATTCCACTTGCAAATAATTAAAGAAATCTCACAACAAGCACACCTTCGACCTTGGCTGCTGAACACCGGCTCTGTAGACTACTCACAATGGCTCCCTGTATCTTCTTTCAGTCATAGAGAACCATATCACACCCAACAGATCTTTCACACACTGAGAATACCGATTTTCCTTGGCAGAGTACGCTACATAGTTCAAGATCTATGATCACTTTGACGATTTCACCAGTTCTGCTTTTCCAGCGATCAATACAGAGCAGGATTTTGGCGCTTCCAAACAATAGTCAAATCTTCAATCCGAATTTCTGAACCAGCAGCAAGGGCATGAAATTTATAAAGAAAATGTTAACTAGAGAGAAATTTCCAAATCAGCGGCAGTAAATTTACAAAGAAAGAAATGTCCCAGCGGCAAAGGATCCTGACAAAATAGCATGGAGTTTAAAAAAAAACTTCTTCTGATACCATTGTACACAGGCCCGTGAATAGACTCTACAGTAGTAATTATATTCATGCTGAAAGTATGGAAATTATAAAAATAGTTGATAGAAGTGAGATGGTTCAGTCTCTGTAACTAAATAACAGAAAATAAACTAAATGTAACTGACACAGTTAACTAACACAGTACCGTAGGAATAGTTAACATGAAGTTCATGGAATTATGATGCATTGGAGTCCTGAAGAAATTAGATTTTACTATGAGTTAATGTTGCAGCAAATTGATGATCAAAAGATCAATGGAGAAGATAAAACAACAGAGAATGGTATGTGGCAACAGTTCACATACAAACAATTTTTCAAAGAAAAAGTTGAAGAGGACAAGCATGGACAATCTGAAATAATTTTTATGTTGATGACAAACTCCAACAACAAGATTAAGCATAAGAAGCTGAAACATGGGATTTTCAGCAAAAGAGGAAGGCTTAAATTGAAATGTATAGAGGTTTCAAAATCTGGAAAAGGAGGAAGAGAAAAACTCACTCATACACGGATTTGAAACAAATTTTAAGGTTTTGTTTGAATTTTCCTTTGTAATGTTTGTAAGTCTAGCTGAGACTAAGACCAACAGGCATGTCATGTATTTTTGTTGCATTACATACATTTCTCCATTAAGGGAGAGTGTTGGATAATAATGGCGAAATTCCATAGTTAAGAAATGGTTAAAACAGATTCCTATTTTAGCTAATGAATGGTTTTCATTTAGGAGGTTGTTAGGGGATATCCTAACCTATAAATATGTACACAATTTATCAAATTAATACACAGATTTATGTGAGCATGGATTCACTTGTGATGTGCTCTTGTGACCTCATTGTTATTAAGGTTAATTGTTCTCAGCTTTTAAGTTCTCATACATCAATTGAATATATTTTCAAATAGTTTGTGATTTCAAAATTAAATTATTATTATTAAAAAATAGTTTTACTAAGTTTAAAGAAAATAATCACTTTCATACTTCAATTGAATATATTTTCAAACCGTTTTTGATTTCAAAATTAAATTATTATTATTAAAAAAACGTTTTACTAGGTTTAAAGAAAACTTTGTAGCCGCTACCTTTTAATAAGTTTTCGAAGTTTTCTCTTCCAAATAGTACAAAACAAAGCTCACTGATAATGCTAGCGGAAATGCCAAATATATGCACATAAGAAAATGATAGTTGGTGTATATTCTGACGAGATAACGGAAGTATCGACGAAAAAAACTAAGATTTGACAACAACAATGTCTTACTAAGTTTCAGAAATTAACTACAAAATATAGACTAAGATTTTGCATTTTGAAATGTAAAATGCAGTAGTTACTTGTATAATTGAGTCACACGGTTAAAGCTGCATAAAATTTTCAAAATTTTTAATTGTATGAGCAATCCCGCTTAATGTTGCAGAGAATTTTTAAAAGATGTACTCATATTATGCTTCTCACCTTAAAGCTAAAGAAAATTTTCAAAATATATTGCTACTATTATCCCTCCATCTTGAAATCACATAAATTATTCAAATTTGAAGAAGGAAAGCATGCCTTAGTGAACTATGGAAGTAACACAAATGCAACCGCTACTTGGAACATACCATGATCAAAGGACCAGTTGGATAGTTCTTGTAAGTTTCCACTACTTAGAATCATATTTAAAGATAAAAATGACAATTCTTTAACGAAGCAGGTCAAGGAGTTAAATTGTGAGAAATCGCATTTCCAAATAAGAACTAATCTCTTTCCGAGGCCAAATTTCTACTACTAAATTCAAAATATATGCTCTTTCCAAAGACGAATTTCCATTGTTGAATTCAAAATCACATACGAAAATTGTACTAAAGCAACACTGTACAAGAAATCAAGGATTACTCAGACCGGATCTTCTTAAATTTAATCTAGGGAATTTTACAATATTCATAATTACCTTTTTAGAAAAAAAATAAAAAGGTAACCATAGAGTCATTCTTATTGTTCCAAAATCTTATAAATAGTTTCCTATGAGTAGTAGTGTATCAGAGGAAGCATGGAAACAATAGTCCAAACACATGGGCATACAACCCTAGGGTAGCTGAAAGTAAACATAACTGGTCATCAATGGAGTAGTGTTTCAAGTGGAATAAAAGCACTTGTTCAATCCCAGAATGTACTACAGAAGCATACACTTATATGGTAGTTTCATTAAGCTGTTGATTGGTAAATTTGAATGTAATCCTATCAGCCGTAGCAGAGATAGGATATTATTAATTGTCCCTTTCAAGCTCAGCTACCTTGTCCCACCTCTTCTTTTCCACATTCTTCATTGTCCCCATTGTTCTTTTTAACATGGTAGTGTCCGTAGGGATATCCATTGTCTTTGGTATCTTAACATATTTTGCATCCTTCTCATCCATCTCAACCAGATCCCAATAATCCAACCCCATTACCTCCATGGGAAATAAAATGGGTTATTTTTCCTTGGCAGGTTATGAAGACGTTGCACGTAAATAAACAATTGAAATAGCCATACCAAAGTCTCGGCCCCTAAGGCCCGTAACAACGAATCTCCTTCTCAGGAGCATGAGATAACACATTATGCTCCCATGGGATCCTAACCTCTCCCCGTACCTAAAACTCATTGTGAAAACGAGAGTAGAATGAATGGAAAAATATATGCATGTCAAGTAAATATTGTTGGATGTGTTATCACTCCAGGAGTCCTTCTCAGGTTGTAGCTTGAAGAAGCCTGGTAACTTAAAGTGTGTTTTGGTCTTATGTGTTTATTGGATCAAATGGGATACTAGATAATTGACTTACTCTCAAGACAGTCAAATACATAACCAGATGAGACAAGGCTTTCAAGAATTAAATATCAGATGAGTAGTTGAACTGGTGGGTGAAGAAAGACTATATTTATCTGCTAGAACACATATGTGATGGGCTGAATAAAGATAGTACAGATTACTATTAAATCAAGCTTACGAACTGAAAAAGTGAGATGACAGTCACTAGCAGTTAAGACAAACTTGAATTAAAATAATCATTGAAAGTACATAAAAGAAAAAGAGATGGTAATTTGACAATAATAATGAAATGAATATGTGCTTCTGTATTATATATGAGAAAATTCTATTACAACAACATCAAGGTTTTTGTATCCAGACTCGAATCCTTCAGTCTATAAAATTGATAGTCTTTATAGCCTTTACAAGCAGTTTCAGATCCTCAAAATATGGATCTGATAACTTCTTCTCCTATCTCAAATTCGAATTTGTTAGGTGGCTGGAAAAGATAGAAATTTCTGGAAATATGCTGCTCAAAGATTGACCCATATCTCTCAAAACAAAACCGTTGTGTACAAATGGGAAGAAGATTTTGTATATTGGTTTGTTTTGAGAAAAAACCTTTCTCAGTTATTTGATATTCATTTTCATTTTCCCGGGATCTGCATTTCAAAAACATGTTTCAAACAGGGAAATTCTGAGATCCGAAAATTAGGGCTCGGAGATGAATTTGATTCTCCAAATATATGAAACTTGTAGGAAAAATGAGAGAGGTTATTGTTCTTTGACATGTTAGAAACAAAAACCTCCTCCTGTTTCTCAAAATGATTCTCTAGTCACTTAGAATCATCATTTGAAAATGATGACTCAACATAGTAAAAACAGACTTTTCTGCACTTTCGGTGGCTAAGAGAGCCCCGAATTTTGCATTTAAGACACCAAAAGATAAGGCTTTCGGTGGCTTAGAATCCATTTTGGAAAGGCGCTTAGCCACCGAAACCTGAGTTTTGACTTTTTTGAAGGGAAAACCAAATAAAATGTTTTTCAAACTTTATTACGTACTTAAAGCTCTCAAAAATGAACCTTAAAAATTTAGAAATGGATTTTTCAATGACTTCCTATCACCTAAAATAAACAAATTTGACTGTGTTATTTGAGGAGATAACATCTAGCTCCTTTTGGGGATGAAAGCCTCCCTGCGAGGTTTCCAAGGACCTAGTAGTTCCAGTCGCCTTTAGCATTGGGCATGGAGTCATCTGGCTTATACAACTGATCTTTTGCAAACCTGTAACTTCCCTATAGCCTTTACCATTGGGATTTGGAGTCATTTTTCCTTTAGAACTGATCCTTTTCAAACTTGTAGTCTGCGTGTAGCCCGCCTGTAGACTTTACAAAAGATATCTAGATCCTGGAAAACTTGATCAAATTTACTTAAAAAGGAAAGTAAAAAACAGTTTCAAGAGAATACGAAAAGATCCTTTTTACTAGGTCAACTCCTTATCTCAATTATCTTCATGTTCTTCAAAATCTTCGATAAATGCAATAGATCCTTAGAGACTGATAGAGAATCAAAATTGCCACCTTTGCCCAAAAGACAGTTTTTTGCCAAAATTAGGTAGAAAATTTAATATTCTCCTCTTGCTGGCACCTTTTAAAACTAGAAGAGAAACCCAAAAATGATGCCTTTAATTATTATCTATCGTTATAAAACCTCCTCGAGGCATCTGGATCAGAAAATCTCGGATTTGTGTAAAAATGGTAGTTTTATGCCATGTTTTGTAATTTCGGTGGCTAGGGAGCCAAAATCCGTGCCTGTAAGCCACTGAAAGCTCCTCTTTACGTGGCTAATGAACAGTTGAAATGTCTTCCTAAGCCACTGAAAATTCTCCTTTATAACAGTTGACAAAATTGCAAAAATGCATTTTCTCTTAACTTACTGATCTTTAAGGTTGCTCCTTTAAGTCTTTTGCAGTGATCATGCGACCTCTAACAGCTTGCACAACCTATGTTTTGATGAATAACATACACATAAATGATACTACAAGCTAATAGTGATTGGTTATAGTCCAATCAAATAGTCAATGCTGCCTCTATTTTAGATATTGATGCATTAGAAAGTAGATGAACATATTCAGATATCACAGTTCTCTACTTATATTGAGTTCCACCTTTGAAAATTTCTGTAATCATACATCCCCTTTCCATCTTTGTGCATGAACTATGGGCTTTCCAAACCATTGAAGACGAAGATTTCTCTTTTAACTGTATTCTATTTAATCATGAAATCAACAACTGAACATGATCTAGTTGCTCATATGAAGAGCTTATTCTACTGCCTACTCCTACACTAACCCATTGTACTGCTTCTTAATCAAGTAAACTCATGCTTCCAATGAAGCCATGTAAGAGACTAATTTTCTGACATCATGCTAGACCTTGACCCCAAAAATGAAGGAATGTATATCCAACAGAAAAGTGGTTTGAATAGATGATAGGGCCAACTTTCATCTGACAAGAACATTTTGATCTTTATGGATTCCAAATAATCAACAATAGGGTCATGAAATTCGCAAGGAAATACCTCTTCAAGAAGTTGTTCCAACTGGAGACTAAAATGTTGTTGCAGGTTGTTTTCAGTGATCTCCATATTAAATGCAGGTTGCTCAACCTCTGTCGGAGAAACATATATGATGGACTTCTGATCTGGACTTTTCATCTCATTATGTTCCTCTTCATATTTGATGCAATGTCCCTTTGTCTGCAAAACTGAAAGCTGATGGCTGCCCTTAGTATTTGTTGTAGATCTAAAACTGTCGCCTGTTGATATGCCAATCTGCTGATTATCATTTGGGTTTTCAAAAGGGACAATTCGATCTTCATAACACCCTAAGTCAGCAGATGCATTTGGTACAATGTCAAAATCATCTATACTATGATTAACATTCTGAAGATCATTAATAACTCGGTCATAATGAGAGGTGTCCCCTATTGCATCATACTCTTCATAGCTATCATCAACCACAACATGCATACATTTTTTATCATCTCTTTTCTGAGAAGTAGAACTAGATGAAATTCTAGTAGTCAACAACCCTTCATAAACCTTAAAATCTTATTCCTCATCACTATATTTATCAAATATGGGAACATCAGGAAAATATTCTAATGACAGAGATGAAGATTCCTGCATGGTGTTATCAACAATAGGGATTAGAAACAAATCTGTAATGACATCACCTTCTTTCTCATCATCATTACCAGCCTTTTCATCTGAATTTGAAACAACAAGTACATAAGGAGAAAGATAAT
The DNA here is from genome assembly GCA_009831015.1 of Picea engelmannii. Classification (NCBI taxonomy): domain Eukaryota; kingdom Viridiplantae; phylum Streptophyta; class Pinopsida; order Pinales; family Pinaceae; genus Picea; species Picea engelmannii. The sequence goes on along the minus strand of ML792120.1, from coordinate 191,829 downwards.
CATGTTGATGTTCAAGTTGGAAATTAGATAGTTTCTGAAAATCATGTTCCTCATGGTCATTGCAACTTCTCTTTATCTACAAATCTGGAAACTGTGAGCTACCCTTAGTATCTACTGTAGATCCAAAACTTTCACCTGTTGATCTGTCAATCTGCTCATCCTCTTTAAAGTTTTCAAAATAAATAGTTCGATCTTCATGACAAACATTTAAAATAGATGCATTTAGTACAATTTCAAAAGCATCACCATGGTTGTCATAACGTGGATTAACAATCCCTTTATCATGATGAGAGATATCTTCTGCTGCAGCAAAGTCTTCATGAATATTTGGATCTTTGTTCAATAAATTGAAATCATGACAACATTCGGGATATAAAAGGTCAGCTGAAAATATGCCTTTGCAAAACAAATGAAAGGCAGCATGAAAATCTGCCAAAGAGTTGATACTAGCAATAGGAAGAGACTGGTACCAATCACGAGCAATTCCCTCTAATGAAAAACCAAAGAGCTTGATATGAACATCTTCATGTATGATCTGAAGCCGATGAATCAGACCATGAAAATCTGACAAGTGTTCAGCTGGCACTTCCCACTCTTCTCCTTGAAATCTGGGAAGTCTATTCTCCCATTCCTCTTTACTAGGTACTGGATGAGGGTAACCATAAATACTTGAAAAATCACAAAATGCATACCTCTTGTTCATTTCATACCAGTGGAGTCGCCAACAAATTTCTGAACAATGGAGTCACCACTAAATCCTTCCTTCATGGAGTCGCCAGATAGATTATTACAACCAAGATAATGTCCATTATTTGTCTATCATCAAAGGATGGATCTATGTCGTCTCCTAGGGAATATGAGCTTCACAACTCCTCTCCCCGACAATGACGGCAATTTGTTATCACTCCAGGAGTCCTTCTCAGGTTGTAGCTTGAAGAAGCCCGGTAACTTAAAATGTGTTTTGGTCTTATATGTTTATTGGATCAAATGGGATACTAGATAACTGACTTACTCTCAAGACAATCAAATACATAACTAGATGAGACAAGGCTTTCAAGAATTAAATATAAGATGATTAGTTGAACTGGTGGGTGAAGAATGACTATATTTATCTGCCAGAACACATATGTGATGGGATGAATAAAGATAGTACATATTACTATTAAATCAAGCTTATGAGCTGACAAAGTGAGATGACAGTCACTAGCAGTTAAGACAAACTTGAATTAAAACAATCATTGAAAGTACAGAAAAGAAAAAGAAATGGTAATCTGACAATAATAATGAAAGAAACATGTGCTTCTGTATTATATATGAGAAAAGTCTATTACAATAACATCAAGGTTTATGCATCCAGAATTGAACCCTTTAGTCTATAAAATTGATAGGCTTTATATCCTTTACAAGCAGTTTCAGATCCTCAAAAGATGTATCTAATAACCTCTTCTCCTATCTCAAATTCGAATTTGTTAGGTGGTTGGAAAAGACAGAAATTTCTGGAAATATGTTGCTGAAAAATTGACCCATATCTCTCAAAACAAAACCATTGTGTACAAACTGGAAGAGGCTTTTTTATATTAGTTTGTTGTGAGATAAAACCTCTCAGTTCTTTGATATTCGTTTTCATTTTCCCAGGATCTGCATTTCAAAAACATGTTTCAAACAAGAAAATTCTGAGATCTGAAAATTAGGGCTCAGAGATGAATTTGATTATCCCAATATATGACACTTGTAGGAAAAATGAGAGAGGTCATTGTTATTTGACATGTTATCAACAAAAACCTCCTCCCATTTCTCAAAAAGATTCTCCATTTGCTCAGAATCATCATTTGAAAATGATGACTCAGCATAGTAAAAACAAACTTTTCTGCACTTTCGGTGGCTAAGAGAGCCCCGAATTTCGTGTTTAAGTCACCGAAAGCTAAGGCTTTTGGTGGCTTAGAATCCATTTTGGAAAGGCGCTTAGCCACCGAAACCTAATTTTTGAATTTTTTGAAGGGAAAACCAAATCAAATGTTTTTCAAACTTTATTACATACTTAAAGCTCTAAAAAATGAACCTTAAAAATTTAGAAATGGATTTTTCAATGACTTCTTATCACCTAAAATAAACAAATTTGGCTGTGTTATTTGAGGAGATAACAGGATGAAGGAATGATTGCAATGTTCATTCAACATTCATTTCACCCGCATCTAACACATGCGAGCTATCCATATCTCTATCTAATCAACAAGGTATTTTAAGGAAAATTGAACCAGATTGTGTGAGCAGTTCAAGTTGGAGGAGATGTAAATTAAATGACCTAGTGATGTTTAAATGAAGGAACGGTTAATGTAATATCTGCCACCTATCTCCAATTTATGATAGGGGGCGTGGAGCAGAGAAATAATGATGAATGAATGAACTATTAATGCAAAGGTATATGTAACCCTTGTCATACACATCCTCTCATACAAAGAATGTCATGCATTATTAAGCCATTAGAAGAACCTCCTCATTGTCGATCTCAGATCACAAAGCAACAACCGACAAATTCATTAATGGTGTAATCAATTCCAAACATCCAATGATGTGAAGGATGCAATAAGACATTAAATCTATCTACCAATTAGATTTAAAAAAAAAACATATTTTTTATTATATAAAAAAACATTTATATAATATCCTATGGTAAACATTAGATATAACACATAAATATAAAGTTAACTACAAAATAATACAAAGTCAAAGGAAAACACATTTCTATACTTTAAAAGGGAATACTTTTTTGACGTAATAAAATTTATTTGAGGTTTGTCAAATACTTTTAGATTTGGGGTGGTTAATCTATTTATTCTAGCAAAAAATTTCAGCTAATCAAAATAATTTAAATTTTATTTTAAAATTAATTATAATAAAATTTGTTTTTCCAAATAAAATTTAAAAATTCATCTTAATAATAAAATTTAAAAATTCACCTTAATAAATAATCCAAAACTTAAATTTCTATAATTATTATTTTAATTTAAATTTCTTAAATTATTATTTTAATCTCCATTTCATTAGGAATCTTTCTAAAACTTCAAATAAACTTGAAAGTTAACCAAGCACATCAGATGACTCAATTTTTCTTTGGTCCACGTCTATGATTCCATCCTTCATTTAGAGGTTGTCATTGTCTTTACTATCCTATAAATCCTATAGTTTTTCTTCCTTAAATGACTTATTCTTTGGTCCATGTCTAAGATTCCATCCTTCATTCATATGTTATTATTGGTTTTTTTCAAAAAGAAAAATAACTTATATTAGTGAATATAATAGGTCTTTTATAGAGTCTTGTAACTAGACCAAGAATTTCAAGTTCTTATTCCAAGACTAAAAGGACATAAGTTCTGATCATATTACAAAATATCAGTACACTGCCTCCTAAATTCTGTAAAATATAACCATTGTTTTACATATCAAAATATAAAAAGTCAATTTGCAGCCTTGCAACATTGGTCTATTTCAAAATATACACCAACCATTTTTGCATTCATGCATCAGTGATCTATTGATTGATGGATATTCTTTCAAAATTTTCAGGTTGTCCTTCTGTAACCATTGCAAAATAAATTCCATCCTCATCCAGTCGCAAAACATCTTTTGATAGTTGATCAACTTCCTTGTTATAAGCTCTGTAAATATGTTGAGCTTTGAGTTTTTGAAAAGTCCCACTCAACATTCTAATTTTTGTCATAAAAGGATGCAAACAGATCACCTTTAAGTTATTATCATTAGTAAACCAATCGATAATAATATTTGAATCGCCTACCAATCGCAATCTTGTAACCTTCTTATAACTTGCAAAATATAAAATGCACCACAAGGCTAGGAGTTCACCCCTAGTATTGGATCCTCTACCACAATTCATTTTTAGTCTGAAATTACCCAGAAGTGGACATTTTAATAGAGCTCCAACCCCACATTTTGTACCCTTATCTTGTGAGGCTCCATCAAAAAATCTCACTGCCAAATTCCAATCAAGAACGGAAGACCTATCAATCCTTCTAAACTTGGTATCCTTTGAGACTTTTAATTCTCCCAAATCCTGTAGAATACAGTTGCAAACTCTGACCATATTAGGGGGGAGATCTTCAAATATAACCAAAATCCTGTGTTTTCAAACCTCCCAACAAATAAAGCAAGGGATTTCTTTCCCATTTACCTTCTTTCTTATCCAATTTTGAAAACAACCAACAATATGTCCTCCTTCTCAAGTATTGATTAATTTAATTCCTTTAAGATTGATTGCCAAATACCTTTAATGAAACTGCACTCCACAAAAATATGAGACATTGTTTCCTCATTGATCCCACACAAGACACATCTACTCGGCTCATTAAAACCTCTTTTGTTGAAAATTTCCCAAGTGAGAATTCTATGTTCAAGCATTAACCATATAAACGATTTGACTTTTAAGGGTAGCTGCCATTTCCAGACTTCATTATACCAATAAATAGTTTCTTATTCCATAGCGTCCAACAATTGAACTTTGTAAGCTTGATTGACATTAACATGTCCCTTTTTTGTATCACAAGACCATAGTAAGGTATCTTTTTCATTATTTAGTACAAATCCTGAACCAACTAATCCCTTAATAAAATTAGTACATTCCTCGTTTTGTTCTCCTTCCGACCCTAGAGTCTTATCCTTTTTCCAACTTGAGAGATTTGAAACCTCTAGCTCATTAGACCCAACTTGTGCAAGGAATTCAATCCCTTGTGCCTTCAATTTCAAACTAAGGTTCCTTGACAGTTTATAATAAGAGGGTGACCTGACCATAGGATCAGTACCAATTCTAATAGCCCTCCCATTTCCAAGTTTCCAAACCAACCAATATGTTATAATAGATAAAGATGAAGTGAGTGCTCTCCAAAAGTTTGAAGTACCTGTCCAATTTTTCCTACCTTTCCCAAACCACTCCTCCACAGTTTTCTTCCTAAGATATTTTTTAATTATCACCTCATTCAATAGACCAGTCACCAAAAGGCATATCCGTATAATTTTAGCCTCCAAATCTTTCCTCCTAGTCTCTTCCATCATATTTAATATATCATTACCCAAAAGATTAAAAAAGGCCAAAAACAATTCAACAGTCCAGCCATCCGGCCCAGGAATTTTTAAAACCTATAAACCTTTCAGATTTGTCATTATTTTTTCTAAAGTAACTGGCTCAGCCAGTGTGAGTCCTTCTTCCACTAAAAATATCCTCGGATAATTTCTTAAAACTGCAAGTTGGTCAGATATGGCAACATTATCTTGTTCCTTAAAAACATTCTAGAAATAGTCCACTACTTCCTTTGGTAGTTCTAGATTATTAGTGATTATTGTTCCATCATCCTTGGTAATATCCCAAATGGTATTGATTTGTTTTCTGGAATTTACAAAAGAATGGAAAAAATTAATATTCCTGTCTCCAGAAGCCAACCAGTTTACCCTACTCTTTTGCCTCCAAGTTTCCTCCTCATGTCTTAATAGGACCAATTTCCTCTTTTATTTTTATATCACCAACTCCTTCTCTTCCTCCTTCTCAAATCCCCCGGGGAAATCAGTGTATAATGCATTCATATCCAATTCTAACTATACCAAATATTCCTTTGCTTCATCCTTTTTCTTTCTTTCCCAAATATCACCAATGTCTTCAGTAACTTAAGCTTTTTAACCAAAGAATCCATAGGGTTTAATGACTTTGTTCCCAACAAACCACTGCAACTGGATCTTACTAAATCGACAAACTATGGTTCCTCAAGTCAAACAACATTAAATTTGAAAGGATAGTTGACAAAATATTTATCTTTCTCCAAATGGAGAATCACTGGCATGTGATCGAAAATCTTTACATTACACACCCAAGATATGTATCTCAGTCCTGACGACACTAACTTCTCTGCTATCAAGAACCTATCCAACCTCTTTGCATTGTTGTCTTGACCAATTTTTCCATTCCTCTAGGTAGGGAGTAGTTTTATAGGCTCAACATCCACCAATCCCATTGCTTGTATGAAATGGCTAAAGTAGATTTGTAGGGGATCCGCTCTAGTAATATCACCCGAAACTTCTCTACATGAAGTGGTAAAGTTTAGATCGCCTCCCAGAACAAGATTTTGCTCATTAAATAACCCATCCTTTTTAATAGCTTCCCAAAAATGCTCTCATCCTGAGTAAGGACCATAGCAATTGAACAAATTCAAACTTTTATTTAGATATTTAACTAAACCATCTAGAAAAATCCCTACAGGAGTCAAATAAGTAGAGAATTCAACTTTGCATGGATTCCATGCAAAAATAAGTCCACCAGAAATACCATTAGAATCCACCCCACAGAAAAACCAATTAGGGAGTAATTTAACAAACAAATCTCTCGCTTTTGCTTCACAAACCACAGTTTCCTGTATAAATAAAACATCAGGTTTTACTTTCTCTAGAAACCTTTTGAGGGATAATTTCTTTGCAAGCCCCCCCACTCCCCTAACATTTAGAGTTTCTACTATCATTTTTTAACCCTCACCAGGGATTTCTAAGCTCTAAGCGCCCTAGGTTCATCTAGCACCATAAAACTAGGTGCCACTAAATTCTCCTTCTCTTTTGCTAACTTCCTTGCACTCCTAGTTTTAAGTGGAGAAAAATATTTTTCCAATACTCCATGAACTACCCCTTTCAACAGTGAAACCTCACCCCACAGAAAACTAGTCGAATCCCTCCTTGGCTTCTCCTCATTCCCACTTTTTTTGACAGGCTTTGTTAAAGGATCCCCCCTAGCATAAATATGCAACGATGACCGGTTAAGTACATCCTTGTAAGTAGGGATAAAATTTAATAAGGACTCCTCAGTTTGCGACAATAAAGTCAAATCTTTTTGGGAATCATCACTGAAATTTTTAGGTAAAGCTTCAATGACCCTACTGCAACCAACATTCTGTGACAAATTCCAAGTAGTCTCATCCCTCCCTTCCAATCCTATCATAATTTTATAAATAGAAACTTCCAAAGACTTTGTGCAACATGCCTGAATCTCCTCATCTTCTAACACCCCAAACTTCCTTAAGGAAGATGGAACATGAAAATCTTGTTTAAACCCCCCTCCATACACATCCTCTGGTTGTGGACTCTGCGTAAAATGCCTAGGTTCCGATCACACTCAGGAAATAACACGACCCTTTCAAAAGAGGGAACACCCTTAACCAAGCAATGAGAACCTCCTCCACAATTCACAAAGTCGCCCTCCTCCACCCGCTCACTCATCCCGACCGCAGTCTTCATACACTTTCCAAAACTCCCCCCATCCATAGGGAAACCCCCTCCCACCCCCTCTACATTCCTCTAAAAACTGAGTGACTCATCAAAGGAATCGGCCATATTCCCCTCCTTGCAACACTCTCTTAATTCCATAGATTTTTCTACCACAGTCGGATTGACATCAAACCCTAACATCCACTTATTTAAAATCTCAAACGGAGAGGACTCCTTCCCTATCCCCTGCCTCCCAAGGACATCAATTATAGACAACGTGGATAAAAAATTAGGTTCCTGAAGATTTAATTTACCAAATTCAAAATCAATATCCACTGCTAGAGGTTGCAAGTTTTCACTCCAATCTTCATTGAATGTAGTCTTAACAGTTGTCTTCATCTCCACAACCCCTTCTCCAGCCGCTAACTCTTTCAAATTAACCCCCAAACACTGATGTCGTAGGTGTCTCGTCCCCTTACAAACTGCACATCTAAAAGAGACCCCCATGTAATCCAGTCATTGCTGGAACAAATTACCACGCTAGTCGATATCTATCTTCACAGGTAAACCATAATTTAGGTTGAATTCCAACAGTATTCTACCCATCCATCGGTCTGATTTAGATAGTAATTTAGGGTCTGCATGTATAAATTTCCCAAGCGCATTCCTAATCACTATGAATGCCTCCAAATTCCAAATTAATAATGGGCATCCTGGAATCAACACCCACAACTGTCTAAACCTAATATGTTCCTTCTCTGGGTTAAACGCGATGTGCCATTGCTTTAACATCAGGATCCCAATCTTCATCACCCAAACCCTATTCAACACCAGCTTTGCATCCTCTATAGATTTGAACAGAAAAAAAAACCAACCTTTAATTAAAACATATATATCCAACGAGTACCTCAGCAGAGGACTCCAACTATCTTCTTCCCATTCGTGTATATCCATATCCCCCATCGTCCCATACACAAATTTTCCCACGAGTCCCCACATAGTATAGCTACTAGATTCCTCCATCCCTATATCACATCCAAGCGTGACAGATGATTTAACTTTTTGTGAATTCAAGGGCTTCCCGTAGCACACCATGAAATCTTCAAACCTCCCTCTGCACTATCCTCCCTATCACCACCTACCACAAATTCCCAAAGAATCCCATCGCTCCCTACCCCTAGCTTCGGCTCAAATGACCAGGGAATTCCAAGACCAATAAGTTCCTTCTTCCCCAGAACAGTACCCAACGTTCCTTTCGCCACCCCCTGGGCTACTACCACATTGCTTTGTCTCCCCTCCACGACATTCTGCAAGGTACTCAATGAAGTCCCCTCCCCAGCCTTTTGCGGGATAAACGACAAAACTTTGTTCGCAGTGACACTAAACCCCCTTCCCCTTCTTGCTTCTCGAGAAAACAACTCGTCAATGATCCCCATCCCAGTACGAGCTTCCAGCGGGGCCTCCACTTTACCAACCCTAACATCATCCCAAATTAACATTTTCCGATACAACTTTAATTCTTCCCTGTACACCTCATCTGGTTTGTATAGACCCTTCTGGCTCCACCATTGGTCTTCATCTAGATCAACCTATGATCCCTCAACAATTGTCACCATAAACCCTAAAAGGTGACCGCTCAACCTCAGTAATGGGTGTCTACTCCTAAACTAGCCCCATACCCTCCTACCTACACCCCTCCCTTCTATGCTCATAGAAGGATATTCTCCTGAAGCCACTAAAGGACCATTAACTCATCCACTTCTGTCCCATCCAGACCAATCCAACACCCTCTAGGGTTTCGAACTAGGGCCTCCGCCATTTCCAATTTATGGATGCTCCCTACTTGTTGGTTGTTATTATTTTTATTATTATTTATTTCTACCTTATCCTTAAAAAAACACTTTGTATCATGAGTGCAGATTCAGCGACATAAAAAAAAATGCACAAATGCAGTTTTTTTTTTAATTTTAAATGACAAACATAGAATTTAGTAAAAATAATTTTTAATTAATAAATTCATAATTTTAAAATAACAAATTCATGCAAATGGATAATAAAGAGTATATATAGAGTTCTTATGTTTTGTATCCTTCTCTAAAATATTTTAAGTAATAAATTCATAACTAACCATGGAAAAAAATCATGTAAATCTAATGACTATAGACAGTTCTTATGTTTTGTATCCTTCTCTAAAATATTTTAATTAATAAATTCATAACTAACCATGGAAAAAATTCATGTAAATCGATAATAACGAGTATAGATAGAGTTCTTTTGTTTTATATCCTTCTCTTCATTTACGTTTTTTAATGGTTGAATTGCTTTCAATTTGGTATTTTATCTCATAGAATGTTGTTTAATTTTAAGGTTTTTTTTTTTTAATTATCCACGCAATTTTATATTAGCTTGATTTTTTTTTTAAAGAACTATGTTATTGGTTTGTTAGATAGAAACTAGACCACCGGCAAAAGAAGCAAATTAAACCATAAACTACATAATATCTTATGTCATAAATTAAGGGAAGAATAATTAACTTTGAAAGTAGTTTGCCTAAAACCCTAATATCTAGGATGAGGAGGGGTTAGAGCTTCTTTGCCTCTGAGTCTAGAAAGAAAAAGACTAATAGAAAAAACATATGAAAAACTAGCTGGAAGGATGGTCATTGCAACTAGAACCCGGGGAATCTTGGTGAGGTGTCATTGAAACTAGAACATGGGGAAGCTTGGTGAGGTCCATATATGCAATTGTTTTAGCTAATCAAAATAATTTAAATTTCATAAATTTTATTCTTAAATTAATTATAATAATATTTATTTTGGAAAATGCTCAATATATCTAGTAGGTTGAGGGAACCAAAAACATGAAACATCAATAATGTTATATGTCATGAGAAAGGGTTATCCATATCAACACAATATGAGGGTCCCACGTGATATCCCTAGCTTATGCAAGGACCACTATGTGGTGATCCATCACCTCATGATGGCATCTATTCTATATCTTGCATGGCATGTTGGATCTCTGAACCATGGATGATTTTAGGGGCTAAATTTCACTCATGGGCTAATTTTCAATGGTTTTTCCAAAAATGAGATTCTCTATTTTAAAAATGATTCGCCCAAATTCTATAGGATAAAATTATTTTACCTTAAAAATTGCCAAAATTTTATAAAAACTATATAAAATATTTAGAAATTTGAATATTTTTAAAAAAATATCTCCAAACATTTATAGTTGACATATTAAGGATTATTAAGATTCGCCAAGGTTTCTACATTTTAAAATACATTTCCATCCTTAAAATCATCCCTGCTTTGAACCTAAGGAAACTTATTAGCCTTAGTCATTTCCTCATACTGTTGAGGAGGCACCTCCCCAATATAAACACTGATATTCGCAAAATAGTAGACAACAATAATTACACAATTAAATAAAATGTTGCAATAAATTTTATGTGCATTAAATAAGACAAACAAATATGCAACTAGATTAATAAAAACCTCATGATAATATTACCTCTAGCATTTGGTGGTTATTCCTAACTAAATAGAATTTTTCCACATCCTTTAGTCCATACCCATGTATAGGTATGCTAGAGTATCAAGGATAAGATCATCCTCATTGGCTAACAAATCGAAAACATTTCAACTCACTGGCTTACATGGGTACACTAGTCGGCCCCACTTACGAAACATCTGCCCAAATGCACACATTCACAATAGTCATCGGGCTAAGAGGGAGTCTATTGAATGTCATTCAAGTGGACGAAAATATTTCAAAAAATAAATTAAATAACTATGAGGGTGAGTGCAAGCTAATGATGGTGTCTCATGATGCGTTAGTGACAATGCAAACGTGGAAAAACAACAATATGTTAACTTTGAGGGATTATTCAAGGTACTTTTACAATGAATTTGAATATGGTCTAACAAGATGAAACCTAAGGAATTGAATTATCTTTCCGAATATACAACTTTTATTTATAGACATTGTGAATAACTCTAGGTCAAATTTGATTTTTTATAACAATGGTATCTTATTTTTCCAACAAAATATTAGGTATATGTTTTTGTTCATGCAGGTGTTTAGTATCTTAATGATGGAATTTCATTCCAAAAACTTGTATACTTTTAGAGAACCTGTTTTTCTTATGTCATGTACTTTTTGGAATTTTTTAATATTAATTATATATATATATATATATATATATATATATATATATATATATATATATATATATATATATATATATATATATATATATATATATATATATATATATATATATATATATATATAT
>ML792120.1:134269-144818 GCA_009831015.1 Picea engelmannii | reverse complement strand
TCTCTCACTCTTTACACCCACTCTCTATCTCCCTTCCCCCACTCTCTTTTTCTTCCCCTCTCCCCCTCTCTTTCTTCCACTCTCTGCAACCCCCCTCCCTACATCACAAGGAAAGAAATGTCCTTGACCTAGACATGTCAAGACCTAGACCTAAACCTAGACATAAAAAGACTTGGGGCATGACCTATACCTATCAAATGACCATGAAATAGACCTAGACCATGACTTGGACTACAACATAGAGCTAGAGATAGATTTATATGATGACCTAGAGATTGAATTATACCATGACCTATACCATGACATAGAGCTAGAGCTAGATTTAGATGATGACTGAAAGCTTGATGTAGACCATGACATAGACCCCCTTAGCTCCATCTAATCCTATGCATAACTTATACTCAAATTTTAACCCCCTATACACTCGAGCCTTGAGCACATTATTCATATACCTTTAATTGTACATACCTTTCACCCACATCACCCACATATTGGTGCTCTAACCATTGCTCTATCCTTGAAAACACTTTCAATCCTAATCCCTTAGGCCTTAATTTTCCCCATACCCCTATTCATATTTATCATAAAGATGTTTGGTCTATAATAAATGTCCTATCTGTTGCATTAAGAGCGCACATGCGCTTTTGTGACTTGATTGGGCTATACTTGTTGGTCATTTATGCTCAATAGGAATGCACAAACATTGCTAGAATGTGTGCACGCATTCCTGTTGGGCATTTTTTGGTGCCTAGCACACTCTATCACCTCATATCTTTCAAGGCTGACAAACAATCTGCAACATCTTCAGACAAAAATAGCACACACATACATGTTTTTCTTATTTTAGTGTTCTTGTTTCATTCAATGAGAGTTTTTTGCTATTTCCAGACCATTGTAGGATAATTTGGAAGACAAAATTGTCAAGTGAAAATGGAATTGTTGTTTGTATCTTCTTGTGTCTTATTGGAATTGGAATAAAAAATTATCCAAGTGTAATTGGAATTGTTGTTTGTATCTTCTTATGTCTTCTTGGAATTGGAAGACAAATTTGTCCAAGTCCAATTGGAATTGTTGTTTGTATCTTCTTGTGTCTACTTGGAATTGGAATACAAGTTTGTCCAAGTGCAATTGGAATTGTTGTTTGTATCTTCTTGTGTCTTCTTTGAATTGGAAGACAAAATTTTCCAAGTGCAATTGGAATTGTTGTTTGTATATTCTTGTGTCTTATTTGAATTGGAAGACAAAATTTTCCAAGTGCAATTGGACTTGGAATTGGAATTGGAATTATTAGATGTGTCTTCTTTTGTAATACAAAAACATATTTCTCCACTTGGTTGTTCCTTATTACATAACAAAATTTTTGGTGGGTGTTTGGAAGCCAATTTTTATCTTTAAACATGGGGAACCAACATATTTGAGAAATAAAGTCCTTGAGAAAAAGGAAACCGATTGAAAAGGTAGAAGAAGAAAGAGAAAAAGAAAATTTATGTATGTCTAAGTGTAGACTTTCAGAAGAGGGAAATCCAATTTCTAGCGGAATAGATGTCGCTATTGTTTCTCCTCCATCACCAGAAGCAAAGAACAAGAGTTTATTAGAGAGAAATCCATCTAGTATCTCATCAAGACAACATGTTTTGGATGGCCAGATGATGGAGGATTTTCTTGGAGATGATTACACAATGGATGAAATTAGAGAAGAAAATAGTGTACAACATTGTGGTGAAGAAGTTTCTATGGTGCAATATCTAGATGGACAATCAAATGTTCTAGAAACCAGTCAATCAGATTTCCACTCTCCTCCCATAGTTTATCTTCCAGTGATTGAAAGGGAAAGAACTGCAAAATTGTTAACTCTACAGTAGGGAGGTCAAGAGTGCCAGAAAAGGGGTTCATCGTCCCTACCTATATTGAGAATTGTGTGACGAAGAACTCCTAAATGCATTTAGGTCCATGAAAATGGTCTATCATCACTTGAAGGTAAGTTACCTAACCGTACTATTCGTTATCACTGTTATAAAATGATTAAAGAATATTTTCAACCAAAATCAGATGCTGCTAAACGTCAATTATTTTTAGCTTTGTTAAAATCTCAAAATTTGACTGTTGTTAGGAGAATTTTAGGCTTTCCATAAATACAATCCTTGGTATGTTCGAATAAACAAAATTCATAACACATGTTGTTGTAGATATCACATTGATTATGGTTATTATTATGAAACACACACACACACACACACATACATATATTTTGTGTTTTCCATAACACCCTTTTGCAAAAATGCTCAGTTATATTGTCGATGTCATCATCTAGAGAATTTATTCACAACATATTGTGTACAAGGTCGAAGGGTTTTACATTTTATCAAAAAATATGTTTAGATGGGACATTCCCCAGGTGCAGTGGAATAACATTACTAAGCAAGTGCATCCATGTAAGAAATGAGTATGAATTTGGGAGGTAGGTTACCTTGCAGAGCTTTAAATATGTGACATATGATATTGATGGAGGATAAGAAAGAAAAAATATACAATTGGCTACTTCCCAAGTATGAGTTTGTGACTTCATGAAGGAATTCATCCAAAAGACACAACATTATGTTCAACTTGTCCATGTGGCTCGATGGAAGGATGAGCATTTTAGAATATGCAGAGATACATTTCATGTTGGTATTGTGTTAATAGTGGTTGATTTTGCTGAGAACTACACCCTTCAATTGCAAAATGAGATTCAAAGCCAATATTATCACTCAAAGAAGGTCAACATAATGGTCCATATCACATATAGGTATGGAACTAATAGTAATGAACAAAACAAAGCTACATTGAAAGAGTATCACTTATACATAAGCGATGATTAGTTCCATGACTTAGCCTATGTACAACATTGTTTTCAATTGTTATAAAATATCCTTAAGGAGAAGAACATACAGATGGATCAACATTCGATTTGGTTAGATGGTTGCACAGGACAGTTAAAAAATGCTCGTGTATTTCAATGGTTGTGTATGTTGCACAAAAAACTAAAGGTAACACACATTTGGGACTATTTAGAGTCTGGTTGTTGGCACAAGGGGCAGACCCAGGGTTCAAATCTACAACAATGCACCAACAAAACCCTAACTATTGGCCCTTTCGGCAACACCTGTGAAGTAGATGAAGTCTCACCCGAGGTAGAGGTAGGGGTGGTTACGGGACTCCAGTGTCTACAACCTTAGCTAGGACACAGATCTTTGATTGTAATACCTTAACATAGCACTTAGCAATTATGATCCTTTAGTATTTAACCAGTATCTACTTTGTATAAAAACCCTAATCACAGAGCATCACAGTATTCACCTAGATCTAGTATAGTCGAGCACTAAGAACATTCACATGGGTTATATCTAGCACTTATTCACATTATCAATCACACAACATCAACATATCTATCTATCATTCATCTATATCAAAGCACTTAAGCAAGTAAACACATAAACACATCAATACATCACACAAAGCATGACAACATAGGATATACGTGGTTCACCCACACCCTGGGGCTACGTCCACCAAATATTATTCTCTTTATTATCTTCGGTCAATCAACTACATGCACAGAGCCTTGATATCTTACTCCACAGAGGACAGGAGATTTGCGCACCTCGCTAGATCCTCCTTCCTTGAGTTACAACACAAGGCCTTCCACAGTCTATGCACAAATCACTACAGATGAATTTCACTTAGGTCTGCAAGTCTCACATAGTATGCACAAAGAAATTACAGCTACCACTTGCACTTAGAAATTACCACTTATCACTTAGCACAATCCGACCCCTTCTTACATCGCCTAGCTACTTATTTATACATTACAAAATAAGCCTAAGCATGGGTAAACCCAAAGGCCGACATCCCCATACCCGTTATATAATACCAAAACCAAAAAATACCTAAAAGAGGGGCTGAGATCCTGCAATATCCACTTCATATTGCGCTCCATCTTTGAATGCCTATTGAAGTCCCAAAATGGTCAAAAATGACCAAGGATCCTCAAAACTTGGTCAAGTGTCAAAAGGCCCCCAACATTGACCTGTGACTCATCCTGAGTCACTCTGCTTTGGGTAATTATGCCTCAAAATCCTCGAGCTTGGCTCGAGATGCTTCAAACTATTGTTGTGCCATGGCCTCCTGCTTAGTGAACCCTTGGATAACAACTTCGTTGACAGGTCCCTCTGAGCATTGTTCGAATGCAGTGACGACTTGCTCCAGTTCTGCTCCTTGGCCTTCGATCTCTGTGAATAGCTAGAAAGCCTCATCTTGTATAAGTTGAAGTCTTTGAGTCACTTCCATGACTCTGCTCTGAATGGTGTGGACAATCTATTGAGAATTGTGTTTTTCTTGGGATCACATGCTCTCAATGGCTGACAGGGGCTTCAATTGCACTTGTACTATTTCTTCTTGTTGCTTCGCCTCCTGGAGTTGCAACTCCAGTGCCTTCAACTCTGGGTTCTCAGTGAGTCGCTCATAAATCTGGGCATTGCAATCTCTTAGTTGTTTGCATTCCATGGTAAGGGCCTTTATTCTCTCAATTGTGCCTTGATCAGTCGCTTCTCTTTGATATTGCACATCCTGCAGAGTACTGGGCACTGTTCTTAGCTTGAGATATGCGATTCACTGTTGTAGCTGTTGGATAGCTTCTACAAGCTACTCCACTTGGTGTTCTACTAGTTATTCCTCCTTTTGCTCCAAGCCTGTCACAAAGAAAAGTGATTGGTTGATTGCTTCTTTCACTCTGACCTGCTCCGCGAGCAACTTTTCTTTCTCCTATTGGATCTGCGCTCTTTATTCTTCGAACTTTTCTTGAAGAGCTTCCTTCTCCTGTTGTGCAATCCTGTGTTTCTCTATAACTTCCTCCTGTAATTTTTTCAGGGCCGCTGTGACCTTTTCTTTCTCAGACTGTGCTCGATGAAGGCGAGCTTTAGTCACATCAGCCAGTCGATGGAGTTGAGCAGGCTCATCTCCCAATTCTGGTTCTTCTGAGGGCAGGAGCACAGTGGACACTACGCGGCTTGAATAAAGGGCTTGTTGTATGCCTCTTAGTTCTGTTACAATTCTATCGTACATGGCTTCTTTTTTTGCTTCATTCCTTTTCACAATCTCTTCTGAGGCATCTCCTACAGCTGAAATAATGAAATTGAAGTCATCAACCGTGAGTACACTCTGCATGTTTGTCTTGTTGGCTTTGGCCTTCTTCCACGATGAAGGTTTTGTGGGGGAAACCTTATTTTTCTTAGAGGGATCAGTGTCTTTAGGGGGTTTTTGTGGCAGTGTTACTTCGCCTTCCTTATCTTCCTCTTATTATTTTTTCCTCTTTGTTCTCTTCATCATCACCTCCTCCGCTAGGTGACTCGGATGCAGTCTCCTCTGTTGTGTTGTGTATTTCCTGTACATCTTGCTTCTTTTTCTTCCTGTTGTTGCTTGGGGAATCATACTCTTCGTGAGTAACTACCATATTTCCAATGAGGTCTGGGTCAAACAGCTATGTGGGAACAACAAGGATAAGGAATTATGTCGGCCAGTGTTTAATAATTTCTTCCAGGTCCTCTGTAGTGAGCTTGTAGTACTACTGAATTTCTTCTTTGCTTTCATCATCACGCGCAGTAATGTAAATAAAATTCCTATCTGCGCGGAAATTAATAAGAGGCTTGAAACTGTCTAGGGTGTTTGGCATCATACGAGCAAATTAATCAATAGCTCTCCTAAGCTGCAGGTAGTAGGTACGAAATACTGCATTTGACTTCCACTTCTTCCCCATATCTCTCGAATAGCAGAGCGTGGTGAACTTCACAGCAAGCGACTCAAATGGATGGATTTCAGGGAAGGTTGCTCCTTCCAGCATCTCCCAAGCAGTAAACGTGATGAGGATCAGGAGCCAGCGGAATTGAAACTCATAGCCCTGATCCTGCGCTTCATGGAAATCAAGTTCGAGTTGATTAACTAGGTACTTCACCTAGTTCATTTGTAGGCCTTCCACTCATTTCCCATCAAGGTCAATGACAAACCCTTTAACCTGCGTGGGTCTTTTCTTTCTTACTAGCTTTCCTAAAATTAATTGACATGCTAGGCATACTGCGCCATTATGGATGGAGGCTACCTTGTATCCTTGCATCCCCTTCTCAACATCGTTGTATGTTTCTTTAATCGTCTGTGCCAAGTTGTGGTTTGTAGATTTTCTTGGGTAGAACTCTTGTGGGTCGGGTCCCTGTGTGAGGTTCATTGTCCATGACTGAGGGATGATATTCATCTTCTTTCCCTTCGTCTTGGTCAAATATTTATAAGGTGCGAGCATGCCATATCTCTTACGGTCTCCTAGGTTATAGTCGCTAATATTCAAGGTTAGAATTCTTTCTAGCTGTGGTCTGACTGCGTGTATCGCCTTCGGGAGGTACGTAGTGATGACAATGTATTCAAAGTCCCTCGGAACACTATCACGACTTACTACACCGACCAGGGCTGGGATGTACTCAGGTAGGATAGTCGGGAATAGATTTTCATTTGCTAGGTCATCTTTGTTCTTGGTTCTCTTTTCTGTGACGATTCAGGAGGGTCCATATCTGCATGCGGTCGATGGACAGGCTTGCACTCCTCTCATCGATGACACTTGTACACCCATAGACATTACTCTTTCATAAATTACTCTTTCAGTCATAAGTTCGATGAGTACCTCCTTCTCATATTCTTCGAATGTGCTAAGTTATTTGGACATACACGCTCGTGGTTGGCTATCTCGAGTTGAAGAGAAACAACTCAATGTGACAGGATGGATAGCGATAGCTCGATGATCACTGCGTGAAATCAACTAATCTGTGAGCTCATATAATCACAGGTGGAAAAAGTGTTCTTGGTGCAAGGCTTGATGGAATAAGTAGATGGCTAGGCAACAGATCTCTCCAATGGGCGAGAACCCTTCATTAACTTAGTTATGTCCGTTATGGCGTGGTCCCAATGGTCTGATGGTGAGCTCTCTAGCCATAACTGTTGTTCTAACCATTCAGGTCTTCGGGCTAATGGTTATAATGTTTCTAATGGTCATACTTCTTCTTCATGGTGAAGTGCCATATTGTGTTGTATTGACATCACGATGAAGTTCAAATTCTGGAGTCCGTCCTTCTGCGGAGTTCCCTCTGGAACTTTTTGTAACTTCTCTATCTTTGATTTCTTTTTACTTAGTTTTCTAGCCTTCTTTGTAGTGAGCTTCGTCTCAGTATTCCTCTTTCCATTTTGATTCTTATCTCCTCTTAGCATAGTAACTTTGCGTTGTTGATGGTATTTACTAGGGTTCAAGGGAAATACTTGTTCTCTATCTGGTTTAGGTTCTCTACTTTCCTATACAGATAGGTGTCTCGAGTCCTCATGTGTCCTTTCAAATTCGATGTCCAATTTTTTAGTTCTACATAACTTCGACCTATTCACCTATTCTTCAATCAAATGTGCAATCCTCCTGGTCATGAAATCTTTTAATTCCTACTTCTTCTGCTATAATATTTCCTCTTCTTTTATTATGGCTTGATCCTTTTCAATCCAAGGCTTCCCTAGTAACATAGCAAATTGGGCGTTGTTCTCAATAAATTTAACAACCTCAAAATCTTATTCTGCTGAAGTTCCATGAGCACGCATAGATATCTGGGTAAGTCTTCCACATAGGGCTACCAACTTTCCTCTAAATAATCCTATTCCTCCCAATGAAGGAATCATAACAAGCTTTCCTAAAATTTCCCAATTTCTTTTTGTCATGTTATTCACCTATGTTTCTTCATCCAGAACACAGTCTACGTCGAAGTCTCCTATTCTTTCTTTTGTGCATTCCTTTTCTTTGAAGATCTCTGATAAGTTGATATTTCGGTGGTCATTCAGGGTTTCTTTTATTTGTAACAATACAATCTCTGATTCTTTCTAGGGTTCTGCCATGATCTTAGTGTCTTGACCTTCCTCGGGGTCTTTTTGTCTCATATTCATTCTTTCAACCTTAGCAATCATTCTAGGGAAATTCAGAACTTCATGATCCACAACTTTACAACAAAGACAACTAGGTCTTCTACCAGGGAATTCCTTAGCAAGATGTCTCGGTCTTCTGCAATTGTAACAAAGAGTTAATCCTCTCTTTCTTTTATATCATCCCCAACCCTTCATGTACTACGCACTAGAATCATAGTAGCTAACCTACAAAAAAATCTTTCTAGGATCCTGCATCCATTTTTTAGTCCAAACATTCTTTCTATGCATAGGAATAACATATCTTTCAGTATTTCTGTCAGATATACTCATATCAAACCTCTTTTCTTCTAGTTGTTCCCTAGTTTTCAGTCTAGGACAAAATTTATCAAACATACCTAGATCCATACTCTTGAAACAAAAATTTCCACTAATCTTACTTTCAGCAGAGCACAAATCTTCCAGATCTAAAAAAAATTCACTATTCTTACCTTTCTTAGAGCACAAAGCTTCAAGATATTACCTCTTTTCTTCAGATCGGACTTCTCTTCTTAGCACATATCTTTACAAATTAAGTAGAATACTATGCATTAGGGCGATAGATCTACGCATGGCGCTTTCACAGCTTCAAGTCAGATCTTCGCATAAATCTTCTTCTTTCTCAGTTCCCAACAATCACAGTTTCAGGTTCCGACAATAGAACCATTTGTTGGTACAAGGGGCAGACCCAGGGTTCAACGCTACAACAACGCACCAACAAAACCCTAACTAGTGGCCCTTTTAGCAACACCTATGAAGCAGATGAAGTCTCACCCGAGGTAGAGGCAGAGGTGGTTACAGGACTCCAGTGTCTGCAAACTTAGCTGGGACACAGATCTGTGATTGTAATACCTTAACAGAGAACTTAACAATTATGATCCTTCAGTATTTAACAAGTATCTACTTCACAGCAAAACCCTAATCACAGAGCATCGTAGTATTCACCCAAATCTAGTATATTCGAGCACTAAGCACATTCACATGGGTTATATCTAAAACTTATTCATATTATCAAGCACACATCATCAACATATCTATCTATCATTCATATATATATAATAACTTAAGCAAGTAAACACATAAACACATCAATACATTGCACAAATCATGACAACACAGGATATACGTGGTTCACCCCCACCCTGGGGCTACGTCCACTAACTCTTATTCTCTTTATTATGTTCGGTCAATCAAATACATGCATAGAGCCTTGAGATATTACTCCATAAAGGATAGGAGATCTGTGCACCTCGCTAGATCCTCCTTCCTTGAGTTACAACACAAAGCCTTCCACAGTCTGTGCACAAAGCACTATAGACGACTTGCACTTAGCTCTGCAAGTCTCACACAGTATGCACAAAGCACTTATAGTTACCACTTGCACTTAGAAATTACCACTTAGCACTTAGCACAATATGGCCCCTTCTTACATCACCTAGCTACTTATTTATACATTACAAAATAGGCCTAAGAATGGGTAAACCCATGGGTTGACATCCCCATACCCATTACATAATCCCAAAACCCAAAAATCCCTAAAAGAGGGGTTGAGATCTCGCAATCTCCACTTTGTCTTGCACTCCGCCTTCGACAGCCTGTCGAAGTCCCAAAATGGTCAAAAATGACCAAGGATCCCCAAAACTTGGTCAAGGGCCAACACTGGTCATGGAAAATGGGAGCATGATGGAGCAGGTGCATGGATAAAAAGAGCATTATGCAGACAAGAAATGAAGTTCACAACTACTTCCCTCATTCGAGATGAAAAATACATTGTTGAATGGCTTTCTTTAGTAATGGGAGAGGGAATAGGAACCCGTCACTACTACATATTGAAAAATTTGCGACGACTACTTGTGACGAAAGTACCCTTTTGTCGCAAAATTGAAGATAAAGAGTTGAATTTTTCATTTTTTTTGTAAATCCAACCCGCATTCGTCACTCTTTATATGAAACAAATTGTACATATCAAGAGCGACGAATGTGAAGATAGTGTACTCCCGTCACTCTTGCGATGACCTTTGGTTATCATCACTGGAGCGACGATCCAATGATGACTGTTACACTGTTCAAATAGTCACCCAACTATTTGATAAAGTCAACATTGACTTAGTCAACGTTCATCGCAAGAGAGATGATCCAATGATGACTGTTACACTGTTCAAATAGTCACCCAACTATTTGACAAAGTCAACATTGACTTGGTCAACGTTTGTCGCTCTTGAGACGAAAAACAAAATATAAATATTTTGCAAATTAGAGACGTTGCGACAATCTTGCTATAACAACGACGGTTCAGAAAGGGTATTTTTGTGCGAAAGAATGTCGCAAAATATTAGAGGTGGGAAAAAAAGTAACAAGGGTGAAAAGGGTGATGGTAGATGTTATTTCCCTTGCAAAAAATGTTGGACTACACGTCCTGTAAAAACATTGTAGGAAATATGGGCACATTGATGGGGGATCGAATGAATATCGTCTCATGGTAATTAGCTATATATTCATTATCTATTTTTATATTGTCGATTATATATATATATATATATAT
>ML792120.1:111929-132684 GCA_009831015.1 Picea engelmannii | reverse complement strand
TCATCAAGGTACACAATTTCTTTATGTATCATATATGTAATGTTTTGAATTTTTATTTTAATCATTGAATTTATTTTACCTTATTTGATAATTATTGTTGTGATTTCTTTTATGCTTCATGAAGGCCACCATCATGAAGGTAATAATAATGGTATTCCATGAGGAATGAAATGTTATCCCACTCAATTCATGAGGTTTCCCTACTATGAGGAGATAAAAATAGCTCATGTGTTTGATACAATGAATATCGGGAAGAATGTGACAGAAATGTTATGGCGAATCTTAGATGGTAGGAGGGATAAAGAAAAAAATGTCAAAATTTGGATTGACATTCAGGAAGCCAATCATGCAATGTGAAGTGTGATCTGATCAAATAGCGGTGGAGACTGAAATAACCTTCCATGGTTATTAAAAGAGAAACAAAGAAATGGTGTAAAAGAGTTCATTCAAAGAATTAAATTTCCCACAGGTTTTGCTTCAAACATAAATAATATCTTAACGAAGAAAGGTTAATTTGGTGGGTTAAAAAGACATGATTGGCATACCTTTATTAAGGTAATAATTTTGGTATACATATTTATATTGTCCTTATACATATTTTAAGTTTTTTTTTTTTGTCTACTTTGGTCGAAACAAATAACGATTCATTTTTTTGTTACATTATGTTCTACCACTATCTCTCCCAAATGAATTTGACAACAATGTCAAACAAGTTATATATGATCTTGGAAAATACATAAGTTAAGTAGTTGTGATTTATATGCAAAATGTTCTTTCAATTTGTTGTTGTACTTACTGACATGTGTTTTACTTGTAATGTAATATATATTATGTTATGTTGAAACATGTTGTTTTCTTGTGTCATGATCTCATGTAGATGGTTTTCATTGAAAGAAATCCATGAAGATGATATAACGTATTGGAAGAGAGAAATTCCTCGGCTAATGTGTGAAATGAAAAAGTATATAACTCCAACATTTTTTAGTGCACAATAACACTGCCTCATACACCAAGTTGAGGAGATTGAAATGTGTGGACCTATACACACAAGCTCAACGTGGATGGTGGAGAGGCACTTGAAATCATTGAAGACTTTGGTTAGACAAAGAGCACGTCTTGAGGGTTCTATGGTGGAGGGATATATGGTATATCAATGATGGTGTATATTAGTTAGTATCTTCCTAAATTTGCAACACCAACTATGCATGCAGTGGATCACATTTGGGATGTGAACTCCATAAAAAAATTGAATATTAGGAGCACCTGTTGGGGAAAGGTAGAATGAAAAAAAATGAGAGGTAATATATTAATAAATTGTGGAGATTTATATTAATACATATAAATTTTCATTTTTTGTGTATATTATCATACTCATTAATATATTAATATCTTTTATTTCATCAATTATTAATATTTACCATGGTTATAACTAATATTTAATATTGGTGAATTATGTTTTTTTGATCCAGTTGCTCGAGATTGGGATGCACTGCATTTATACATTGAAAACAATCTTGAATGGATGAATGTATGGATTGAAAGATGTAAACAACATCATGGAGGTAGGTTATCATGGAAACAACTATCTAAATTGGTTAGAGAAGCTCGTCGTAATGAAGATGTTAATGTTATGCAAAGGGAAATTTATTTAGCATATGGTTTGAAAGATGGACAAGAAATCAAATTCACCCATTTTATTCAGTTATTTTATATTATATTAATGTGACTACATGTGTACTGTCTTTTTCATATACTTTCCAAGTTATATAAATATCTTAATTTATTAATTGACAATGCATCTTTTACATATCTGACATATTGCAATTGAAACACCACAAGGCTATGTGGTGCAATGGTCATAAATTTCGCATCAAACAGTTGGATGAAACCAATAAAAATTATGATAGTGGCATAACTGAAGTAGTCCAGGGCATTAGTGTTTCCTCTAGGAGTGGCAGACATCCCTGAGAATCTGAAAATAGATACTATGGGTATTTGGATGATATACTTGAGTGTGACTTTAATTCCTTCAAATTAATTTTTTTCGACATCAAATGGTATAGGTTATGAATGCATGAACGTGATGAGGAAAGAACTATTATTCATCATGACAATGGATTTCCGATGATTAAAACAACATTTTTTGAAATAGGACATGATCGCTATGTTTTTCTAAGCAAATGTGAACAATTCTTTTACTCAAATGTTCTAGGTGAGAGGGATTGGTCATTTGTTGTTAGATATGATCCAAGAGGAAGGCCAGTTAAGTATACTCATGTATAGGAAGAAGATGACATTGAAGAAGAAGATGATTCGCTATATCAGACAGAGTCGGAAGATCATGCAGGGTCGACAGACGAAGAAGACGAACAAGATCATGATCTAGGCGTAGGAGACAATGCAATTCTTGATGATGATGTAGATGAAAATATGCTCGAAAATGACATTGATGGCGATGATGATATCGTCAATCCTTTCAACATTGTTTCTGAACATGATGATGATACAAATGTCGAGTTTGATGAAGAAGAATATATGGAATAAGGATGATATAGATGTTGAGTTGGATCAGGTACGCGACTATATATTTTAATTTGTATGAATTATTCTCTTAAAATAATTTACTTATGTCATGGGTTAATTACATGTTTTAAAGTTTTATGCTATGTTTTTATGTCCTATGTTACATGTTGTTTAATTATTATGTTAAACATGAAAATAGTCTCCAATATACTAGAGTACGTGGTAAACTAAAAATATCATTTACAAACACAATTTCATTTACCTTCATTAATTTTTGATATGGTAGTTTCTATGCATGAATCTTATTATGTTGCTTTCGATTATTTTCTATTTTATAGATTGGTATTGGGAAATTGAGAGTGATGTGAGGGGGAGGGGAGGGGCCATATGAAATTCCACCTTCATGTGGTTGGCCTTGTTAAGTAGAGGATAAATTATTCTTGAAACTAAGAGAAGTTCATTCATTCTTATACCATCATGATCGTAGATATCATCATTGTTGTCATAGTATTGCATCAACGAAGTTTCGATGAACGTATTTGTCATTTATATAGAATTTTCGTTGAAATTGTTTGAAATAATGGGACTTTGGCCCATGATTTAAGTGGCAATAAGAAGTTGTTATATGATATTTCCTATTTAAATAATGATTACGTACTAAAATATATCTAAAATATTGTACCAAAAAAGTACTTAGATAAGAGAAAAAAACAAAGACAACAAATAATTGATGATCAAGTGCTTGTGAAATTTATCAAGTTCATGTTTATCAAGATTATTGCATGCCCTTGAAGTACTATAATATGCGGGAACATGAATTTCCAAACTCAAATATGACTCACACACCCACTCTATATATCTGATCTCGGCCTCGTTTCGTTTGAACTTTCTCATATTAATGTCATGCATGGAACTCCCAACAATATACCCATCATCATGGTCATGCTCTTTATTTTCACCGCCTATGTTGTACAAAGCCAAAATCATGCCAATTAGGCCCATGCGTTTAGTGGAAAGAAGAAGGAGCTAGAGGGAATTTCATATTTAAATAATGATTTCATACTAATAGTCTTTAATTTATGGAGCAACGAAGTACTTAGATGAGAGAAAAAAACAAAGACAAGAAATAACTGATGAAGCTTGTGCAATTTATATCAACTAGTACTTGTTTATCGATGTTATTACATGTCCTTTCAGTACTAGATGCGGGAATGTGTGTGTCGACTGAATTTTAAAAGGAACAATGAAAAGACATTGTACTAGGACTAGACATGGAAAAAAATGACCTGTGAATGGGGCCAACGTTGAAATTTTTTCAAACTGTTTCTGTATGCACTTAAATTTGACATGGATGGACTATTCGCATGCCTTAATGATATGGGAGGGTTTCTGGACTCAAATTTGACTCACACACTCACTTTTTTCCATCATCAATTCATCATGTAAACCATAAATCCTATTTATATTTCAATGTACACAAATTGGTTGACACAAGTTTCAAGTTTGCATCAACCTTTCTTCATTTTTATTTTATGTTCTACATTGTATATAGAATGTATGTGTGTCATATTTCTGATGAAAAATCCCTCTTTTCATTCATTGTTTAATCAACACCATAAAAATATGTGTGTCGAGATGGTGTTGTATCAATGTCGTTAAGTATTACATGCGTCGATGGAATCATTATGGTGTCACGGTTGTGTCAAATTTAAATATCATTATGGTGTCATGGTAGTGTTTGTAACACCCCAAGTTTTGAAACCCCATTTTAAATAATGTATTGTTACAATGTTGAGAGGCCGGAGTGCCCAAACAATTATTAAAAGGCCAGTATGCCGAAGAAATGTAATGTTTTGATCATTATTAATAATAACCACATCATTGGATGCTAGACGAACAAGGACTAGAGTTATAAGGGGCTATGATTCCACAAGAGAGGGGGCTTGAGGGACTAAGTGTTTATTCCTATTTTTTCTTATTACCCTTTTGTCTAAGGGAGGGGATCAATTACATGAACTTTTTGGGGAAGGCCAGGAGGTTCTTGTTTTCCCCACGAGGTTACTTAAACCTGCCTCTGGTCTAATGGGGGGGTTGGACTGATGACTTGTTTGTTGTTTTCTTGTTCCCTCACTCATTATTCCCTCACGCACTCTCATGCACGCACTGTGTCTTGGATTTTAAAAGGAAACTAAGTATCTGAAGAACTTAGCCATGAGATAGTTGGTTGTAGTGGTCGCTAGTGTGATCCAGTCATGACCTAGGGCCTACATGTATGAAATGCATTGGCATGTGCCCTGTTTTTCTCACAACTGCGAGTCCTGAGAGTTCCAGCATTGAGATTCTGGACTAGCTGTGCTGGAAGCCCTGGCGGGAAGGAGAAGGACTACCTGAGGGACTGCGTGGCAGAGAAGGGTGGAGGTCTATTCTCTTGGGTGGCACAGGATGGGTAGAAGAGAGCTGGATACTTGGATTGTTGTGGGTGTTAGGAAACCTGTGAGAGATTGAGGGCTGACTGGTTTGGGAACCCAATTACACTATGGAATCGTCCTTATGGATTCATAGCCCTGGCTCGGGGGTGACACTGCTGTTGGGATTTAGAGAAGCGGTGTCTATGGTTGGGTGGAAATTCCTTGGTCTTCAGCCAGTCGGTGTTTTATTTCATAAAGATAAGTTCTCTTTGTCGTGATATTACTATCTGTGTATGAATGTATTCCGATGTGTAGTTTAATTTCCATTTACATGTATATGAATGTATTTCCGCTATGTATATTTAATTATCATTTAAGATAATATTTAGATCTTGCATGCTTATTGGATATTGTTGTTCATGTCATTAAATCTGTTATCTTATGCATCCTTAATAAATAAAGAAGGTCAACATGAGAAAGAATTCCAAGGGCGGGC
This sequence comes from Picea engelmannii, assembly GCA_009831015.1. Lineage (NCBI taxonomy): Eukaryota > Viridiplantae > Streptophyta > Pinopsida > Pinales > Pinaceae > Picea > Picea engelmannii. The sequence goes on along the minus strand of ML792120.1, from coordinate 127,257 downwards.
TTGCAGGTAGTGTACCTGGCTTGTGGGTGGCTAGGTATGTTATAGATTGGTATCAGAGCTTATGGTTGAAACATCGGGCTGATATGGGCCGGGTCTATTGGTTAGAATCTCGTGGTCGAGATCAAACTCTGACCATGAAGTTGAAAATCTCAGGAGGAATGGCGTTGCAGATGCTACATAAGAGATGAAACATCATAGAACCTCTGTGAGGGTTCGAAGGATCATGCCTATTCCTTTTTAATTCTAGAATGATCACCACAGTAGTATCAGGGAGATCTGGGATCGTTGGATCGGAGGACAGGTAAACAGGGGTCATTCGATGAAAAGGAAGCAAGGTTAAGGTCGCGACCGTCAGATCCCATTGGAGAGAAAGATCAACGACCAACAGGCATTGTGGGGAACCGAGTTGCACGGGAGATAATTTCCCAAGGCGGTCCCACAATCCAAACCAAGGTTTCCTTGGGGGGTTACGTGTCAGTATCATGAGAATTGTGGGGAGAAAATTGGGTTACTCCAAACCTTTGATGCATGCCCCCCCAAATTGAGAGTCATGAAACAATGTGACAAGAAGGGCTCGAACATTAAAACTCTGAATATTTGAAGTAGATGGGGACCATCGATCCATAGGAGGACATGCATCAAATGATTGTGTGCTTCGGGTGAAACCACTCCAAGAAAGAGCGAGCAAGAAGAAGTTGAATTTGAGACTCTTGAAGCCTGGAGAGCCAGAGACCCGAAGTAAACGTGGATTGTCAGATCGTCTAAATTAGATCCTGACCATCGATCGCCCAGAGGTTACGTGTCAGCATATTAGTAACTCCAGAGGAATCTGTTCAAGAGATTCTCAGTTGAGGCTTGAGACTCCCAAAGAAAGGAGAGCCAGAGAGTCTGAGCAAACCTCGACCGTCTGATCATCTGAGAAGATCTCAGCCATTGATCTGTCGAGAGCCATGCGTCACGAGATCCATGAATTCAGATAAAAGCCAGTCGGCCAAACAAGTTTGAAATTTGAGATTTTCGGAGTCCAGAGTCCCTAAGGAATCGTGGTCATTGATTCGCAGGGGACATGCGTGAGAAGATCGTGAACTTCGGATAAAAATATTTTCAAGGAAAAAGGTTGAAGTTTGAGATCTTCGAAGTCCAGAGCCCAAAGAAATCATAGCCGTTAGATTGAGGAGGACATGTGGAGAAGATCTGTGGACTCTGGGTGAAGACCCGAAGTGAAACCTGGTTGTTCGATCCAGGAGGACACATGGTGAAAAATTAGCCAGTTCGGGAATTCAGAGTTCGGGAATTCAGAGTTCGGGAGAATTGGAAGTGTGCTAGTTTGAAAACTCCCAAAGCCCTAAAGCCCGAAGAGCCAAAGTGATAAGCCACGATGACGTCACTGGGGATGACGTGGACACATGGGATGTGTGCCACATTTCAGTAAGTTTTGGGCATTTGGAACATTGAAAATTCAATTAGAACATGACACGTGTCACCCGCCTAATTGGGCCACGTGTCCGCTTCCAACATTTTGCCACATGGCGACAGATCGTGTAGTTCAGAAGACCGGGCACTTCAGAAGGGAAGGAGGTGACAGGCTGGTTGGGTTGAAAACTCCCAAAGTTTCGAATGCCAGATTATATATCGACCGTTGATTCCAGAGGACACATGTCAAGGGATTGTCAAATACGGGTAAAAGTACTCCAGGAGAAAGTGCAGAAGGGAAGTTTGAAACTTCCAAAGCCGGAAACGCTCAAACGATTCACAACCACTGATCTATGGGAGGAAACCTATGGGCATATCAGGAACCCCAGGTAAAGGTGTACCGGGAGGAGGCAAGAAAGAAAATTTGAGACTCCCGAAGCATGGGTGTCGAAGAAGATATCGATTGTTGATCACGAAAGAGGACGAGGATCGTTGATATGGTCCTATATAAAAGCTCCAAATTACCGAAGCTCTAGACAAGCACTTTTCTAGCTAAGCGTAGGGCCATGGCCTTGGTCATATGCAGGTTGAGAGTTGAGGAAGGAAGGCTAAAGGCTGAATTGGTTGTCTCCGAGACATAAAAGTGATAAGGGAGGATTTAGCCACGGTTTCTAGTCGTGGTCACCTAGGAGGTGGTTTGAAGGAAGTTCTTGCGCAGGGTGAACTCTGTGTCAGCCAGGGATAACAAGACACTGTTATTTTCAGAGAATGGGGATATTATCTCCATAAAAAAGAAAGATACTTGTAGCATTATTTGGCAATTTTTCTATCATACGCATAATTCTAACAAAATGGTCGCTTGCACATTTTGTAGAATTAAGAGGCTTAAGCACATCATCTCAGGATGTGTATTGAGGAAATGGGAGAAGGTGAGGGAGTCTCCAGTCATGAAAAGGAGGCCGAAGGCCAAAAGACTAGAATCGGTAATGTAGAGATAGATTCCAACGGATGCAAGGAAAAAGGAGAACAAGAAACATTGATACAAATGGTAAGAAGCTTGAAGATGGAAGTGCAGAGCTACAAAGAAAACAACGCGAAATTGATGAGAGAGAAAAGTCAGATAAATGCTCGAGTGTTGGAGAGTTTAAATCGGTTGCAGAGGCAAATGAAGAAGGAATCGAACTCAAGACAAGGGGGAGAAAGCATGTGTCAGGAAAGAGGATATGCTCTTGGAAGAGTTGGTTATTCCAGAAGTGATAGAATAGATCATGGACACCACTCACCTCCTTACTTAGGAAGGAATTTTTATGCATCGGATGATCCCGTAAGCAGCCCAAAAATGTCTCATGTCAGACACTAGAGAAGGAAACAAGAGATAGGTACTTTGCAAGGAGAGTTGAGGAAGCTCAAGCCACCTTCCTTCGATGGTGAAAGATGAAGGGAAGATGATGTCTAAGCATGGTTGCTTGGGATCCAGATATATTTTCAGTTACATAACTATTCATCAAACCTGGAAGCCAGGATTTCCACCTACCATTTACACGGGAAATTTGCACTGTGGTGGGACCAACTGAAGCAAGTGGAACATGTTAATGAAAGTAGGATCACTTGGAAACAATTGAGGAATTAATTCCCGTAGGAATACCTCCCAGATCATTTATATGACAAGAAAATGTAGGAGTTCTTTGAACTCAGGTTGGGAAGCATGATTATGGAAGAATACGAGAAGAAGTTCTTGGGATTGTTAAAGCATGTTAGGTTCATTGGTGACGAGAAAGTGAAAATTCAGAGATTTCTAAGTGTATTTCCAGCCTTCTATAAGGAAAATATCAAGTATGATGAACCCAAGACCTTGACTGAGGCCATCAAGAAGGATAAATACTTGTATGAGCAAGGCCAAGGAAGAGAATCCCCACATAAATCTTGGAAGGACAAGAAGAATGCGAAGTCCGATTAGAGTAGGAAAGGATTCAAACCTCCCTTCAATAGGAAGGAGCCTAATAGAAATCATCAAGATCAATATGCTAAGGAGGATTTCAAGAAGGAAGACTCCTTGGGAAAAAGGGGAAGACCACCAATCCAATGTTGGGGATGCAAGGAATATCACATGTACAAGGATTTCCTACACAAAAAGGACAGAGTGAAGACTATGCACAACATCCAATAGGCTACAACAATTGGAGATATGGGGAGAATCTATGCATCTTTAAATGATCGACAAGTAGAGTAGCAGTCCAATATGATCGAGGTGGAAGGTAAGATCATAAATCAACTTGTTTTTATTTTGATTGATTCAGTAGAAAGCCATTGTTACATTGACCCTAAGATAGTGGATAGATTACATTTGGAGAAAAGTAAACTTGGAAAAACAAGTTTGGTTCAGTTAGCCACTGGAACCAAAAGAAGAATCCATGATATGATCAAAAGTTGTTCCATAAGTCTTGATGGTCTAAGTACTAGTACTAATCTAAACATCATACCATTGGGGTCTTATGATATTCTGATTAGGATGGATTGGTTGGACAAGCATCATGATTTCCTAGATTGTCATAACAATACATTTACATGTCTTGATGGAAATGGAAAACAGAGCACTGTGAAAGGAGTTCCAAGACCCATCTCTATAAGGGAGATTTCAGCCTTACAACTAAAAAGGTGTTTTAGAAAAGGATGTCAATTGTATGCATCCCATGTGGAGGAGACAGTTGATACAAAGGGGCCAAGCCTTGAATATTTCTCGGTGCTGCAGAAATTTGAAGATGTATTCGAAGAAATACTCGGATTTCCACCAAGAAAGGATATAGATTTCTCAATTGATTTAGTGCCAGGAGTTTCCCCGATGTAAAAAATGCCTTATAGAATGAGCACACCAGAGCTAAAAAAATTACAAATGCAGTTGGAGGAATTTGTGAGGAAAGGGTACATATGTCTAAGTGTTTCACCTTGGGGAGCACTAGTACTTTTTGTCAAAAAGAAGGATGGAACCTTGAGGATATGTATTGACTTCCGACAATTGAGAAAGTACACTATAAATAACAAGTATTCGTTACCTCGAATTGATGACCTCTTTGATCAGCTAAGAGGAGAAAAGATATTTTCAAAGATTGACCTGAGGGCATGATACCATCAGGTAAGAATCAAGGAAGAAGACATTCATAAGACAACCTTTAGGACCAAGTATGGGCATTATGAATTTGTAGTGGTGCCTTTTGGACTGACCAATGCATCAGATGTCTTCATGTTCTTAATGAATGTCATATTCAGAAATTATTTGGAAAATTTTTCCATAGTATTCCTGGATGACATACTTATCTATTCTAAGTATGAAGAGGAGCATGAACATCACTTGAGATTGGTATTGCAAGTACTGAGAGAACATCATTTGTACACCAAGTTGAGTAAGTGTTATTTTTATCAAAAGCAGATCCATTACTTGGGACACATTATTTCAGAGCAGGGCATAGCAGTAGATCCAGAGAAGATTGAAGACATTAGAGGATGGCCAACACCCAAAAATGTGTCAGACGTCAGATATTTTATGGGATTAGTCGACTACTATAGAAGGTTCATAGTAGGGTTCTCTAAGATTGCTCACCCCATCACCTCTTTTCAAAAGAAGGGAACTAAATTTGAATGGACACTCAAGTCTGAAAAGAATTTTAATCTGTTGAAGGAATTACTTACTAGTGTGCCCGTGTTAAAGATTTCCGACCCAAATGAAACTTTTGTGGTATGTATAGATGCTTGTAAGGAAGTACTTGGGGGAGTCCTCACATAGAATGGACATGTCATTGGATATGAGTCTAGAAAGCTTAAGGAACATGAGAGGAACTATTCCATGCACGACTTGGAACTTGTTGCCATTGTTCACTCCTTGAGGATGTGGAGGCATTATCTCATGGGCAAGAAATTTGAATTAAAGACAGACCACGTTGGTCTAAAGTATATTTTCGAACTGCCCACCTTGAATTCTAGGAAAAAAAGATGGCTGGAATTTTTAAGTGAATATGACTTCGATATCAAGCATATCAAGGGAAAGGAGAATAAAGTTGTCGATGCACTTAGTAGGAGAGTGCATCTCATGCATGCTACTGCTGTCAGTATTCATCTGTCAGACTTGAAGAGTAGAATTTTAGATGGTCTTGTTACAGATCAGCATTAACTACAGGTAAAGGAAAACTTACAGCAAGGATATGTATAGCAGAAAATAAAGGAGTACGAGATAAAGGAGAACTGAGGAATTTGATACTGAAGGAAATGCATGATGTTCGTTATGATGGACATACCAGTTACCAGAAAACAATTAAAGCAATACGAAGCTAGTTCTTTTGGCCGGGAATGAAGAAGGAAGTTGTTGATTGCATAGGCACAGAGTAGGTTTGTTGCGGCCATTGCCAATTCCAGAGAAGAAATGGGAAGTGATAACCATGGATTTCATCACAGGATTACGCAGAACGAATAAGAAACATGATTCAATCATGGTGGTGGTTTAAAAATTAACAAAGGATGCTCATTTTGTGCATGTGAAGACAGTGCATACAACAACTAATATTGCAGAAATTTTCATGAAGGAAATTGCTAGGTTGCATGGGATACCTAGGACAATTGTCTCGAACAGAGATACAAAGTTTACCTCCAATTTCTGGAGGGGATTTTTTAAAGGATTTGGCACAAATCTAAACTTTAGCACAACATATCATCCCTAGACATATGGGCAAACAGAGAGGGTCAATTGAATAATTGAAGACATGCTGAGAATGTATGTGATGGATAAGCCATGTATGTGGGAATATTACTTACACTTGGTTGAGTTTGCATATAAAAATGGGTATCAAGCTTCATTGAAAATGAGCCCATTTGAAGCCTTGTATGGTAGGAAATGAAATACTCCAGTGAGCTTGGAAAACCCAGTAGATAGAGTGGTACTTGGGTCGAAGTTTCTCAAGGACATGGAAGACCAGGTGGTCAAGATTAAGCCGAATTTAAAGGCATCTCAAGATAGACAGAAAGTTTATGCAGACAAGAACAAGATAGTTAGAGAATTTAAAGTAGGGGAGCATGTACTTTTGAAAGTGAAGCCGAAGAAAATCTCTTTGAAATTGGGTAGTTGTACAAAGCTGGCAGCCAGATTCTGTGGTCCATTCAAAATATTAGACAAAATAGGGTCGGTTGCATACATGCTTGCATTGACTACTTCCATGAATGTGCATAATTTATTTAATGTATCTTTACTAAATAAATATGTACATGATCCTAACCATGTTATTGATTGGAATCTGATTTAGGTAGAGATGGAGGGAGACTTTCAGGTTCAGCTAGTGCGGGTGTTGGATAGAAAAGTCAAAATGATCCGGAATAGAGTTATAGAGCTAGTAAAGGTTCAATGGACCTACTACACTCCTGAATATGCTACCTGAGAGCATGAATATTTCATGCAGGCAGAGTACTCGCAGGGTTTTTAATAAATTTGAGATTTTGATCTTTATTTTGTATATGCACTGAGGACAGTGCCAAAATAAGGGGGGGGGTGGATGTAACACCCCAGGATTTGAACCCCCATTTTAAATAATGTATTTTTACAATGTTGAGAGGCCAGAGTGCCCAAACAATTATTAAAGGGCCAGTATGCTCAAGAAATGTAATGTTTTGATCAATATTAATAATAAACACATCGCTGGATGCTAGACGTGTTAGCACTCTGTAAATTTTGTCCAGTTGAAATAGACAAATGACATAGGTAACTGTTTCAACCAACTTTAGAGCTGAGGCACTAGACTGCTCAACTCAGAGAGGGCTCTCTCGTGTCACTAGGTATATCTGTGGAAATTGGTGGCTAGATTTGGTTTGTTTTGGGGGTTTTTAATAAAATGACTAGAAAAAACAAGATAACATTTGGGCTATGGGGTCTGAAATAAATAGAACACATTATCAAACCTGAGAACTGTTCAGAGGAAAAGGCTAAATAAGGTAGTGATTCTGAGTTTATATCTGAAAATTTTGCATGACATCATAGGAAAAAGAAACACATAACTACATCAGAGCATTGCATAAATGAATTCTGAATAAGTTAAGAAGAGAGAAACATAGTCTAAGTTGCTAAGCCAAGAGAATTAAATAATGAATTCTGGGCCTCTAAATATCCAATTTAGATAGAAGGAAATGTAAATGAATTATATGCTTACAGTAAATACGTACTTTGAGGGGAAAACAAGACTCATATCACTGCCAGTTAGAATCTTTTCATAAACAATACAAAATCTGGCTCTGCATATATATATATATATATATATATATATATTCATACCAGCCCCAAAATTTTACAAAAGTCTTCCTGCACAGAGGGAAGGCTCCTCTTTCTCCCTCCTTTTCTATATCCTCGAGATAATATATAAAGAGGAATTTCTTGTGGAATTCAAAACGTTCAGAATTCTCGTAATTCTAAAATTAAAGATGAGTTACAAGGAGGAATGATTTAAAATAATTGTTATCCTGTTTTAAAGGGACCATTAGGAACAAATTTATCATATCTAGGACCTTTTCTTTGACCTCCATCTGTCCAAAACATGTTGAGATGTACTTATTCCAGTCTGATCATTTATTTTATCTCAACGATCTCCTTCTCCAAAGTGACCAACCAGGCTGGTTGATTCTCCCCAATGCTTTCAGCTGTTTCGGCCATGTTTTATATCTTCTCTCATTTGCTCTATTTCTTTTTCACAGCTGGCATGTTGATGATTAGGTCCTTCATGATGAGATTTAGCCTAACTTCTAATCCTGGATCTATAGAAGGTTTTGTATGGAATTTAGTTGCTAATGTGCATGCAATTTCCCTTTCCTTCTTACCAGTAGATAAACCCACCATGTTACTTGAATGACCTACTTGAATGGATATGGATTGATTGGCCTTGTCCATGTATCCCAGTATCATGGACACTAAGATGATCCTTTCATAAATTAGAGAGTCAATCTTACGGATGAGATGATACCCTCATACCTGAGAATCGGTAGTTATAGAGTTCCAATCATGAATCACTGACATAGTCACTTACAGGTATGTTTCTTTACCACGCTTGGATAATCCATTTCAAATGATTGGATTTTGAGTTCGTTATATGGCGGCATTTACCTGACATCATACGGTTATGAAGTACCGAACGAGTGAAGCAGGGTGATTCCGACCAGCCGTCACCCGCCCCATGAGCAGTTGATTTGACATATTGAAACATGTGACATCAGGGATTTGGCGAAAGAGGTTTCAGGAAAACTGCCTTTCACCTTGATGTATCTTTGGAGGTGCTGCACGTCCATTCTAAAAACCACAATGGTTTTCCCCGGTCCGCCCTTACATGATTAAGTCTCGTGCAAGTTCACCGCTCGATATGGCCTCTAGCCATTGATCTGGGTCGTTTTACAATCGACGATCTGTCGAGTTATGCCTTTTGTGCCTCCACCTTATTTTTCCATACACCGCCAGATATGTCCTGGTCCTCTAAATTATCAATTCCCCAAACTATCACGCTTCCGCGACGATGTAGCTCTTGCTAAATTTCTGAGACTTGGATCCTATCTAAAAATTTTTATGGTGATAATAAAGGCTCCAACTCGGGATGCTATCCTCCCTGTGAGATAGAAAATAACTCATAGACCCAGGCCTGATCCATTGGAATGATCCAAAAACAAAATGTGTGTACCCTGATCCCACCATATCACTAGTGTTTGCTGAAGTCCAAACTCTACACGTTGCTTTCAAATGGATACTGAATATACTACTGAAATTGAATATATACAATACTGGAAATATAAACTAAAAAATTCTTGTCCAAAAATATTATTAGTACATTCCTACCTACCCTAAGATGCTGAAATGAATACTCAATCAAGTGATGCTAAAGTGCCAATGCAACCAATCAAGTAATTGGCTTCCCGATTTTTCTCTGCTCACATCTTTCTTAAGAAGGAAGACAAATGTAAAAGATGGCAGCTGAAAACAAAATTTAAATCCAAAATTTGAGTTTATGAATGAAACAAAATCCTCCTTCATTGATGGATTTAATAGGATGGCCACTGGATCTTGAAAACCATGAAACATCATTTCTTCTTAGTGAGCAAAAACAAAAATACAAGACTCTTTTGTAAGTGTTTGTTGTTCTTGTTCTATTTCTTATGTTTTGAGAACATTTTCAAATGAAATGGAAGCAATGGGTTTGTCTACTTCTCCATGCATCTCAAGAAAAACATTCATACATTCTTCAAATATGACAGTCATATTATGTGCATCAAGGCTATCCTTTTTTTCATCAAACAATTATGATTTGGTTTCATTAAACTTCTGGAAATTCGTTTTAGGACTACCATTTTGACTTTCAAATGAATTAATAGAAATAAGTTCCTTCTCATAATATTCTTGCAAATGTGAAAAGCTGACATCATGAACTATTTCACAGTCTAGAGTCCTCATGGATGTATTCTGAAAATCCTCCCCTGTGTCTATGCTTTTTAGAAATTGAACCAGTATGTCATTTTCAGGGGAATAAAGACAACTTTGAAACACTTCTTCATGCTAGAAACATTGTTGAATATCCATATTTGTTTTAGGTGAATGGTAATGGCCTTGAACAACAGTCTCTTGAGCGTCTTCTTCTTTTTCAGGTTGATAGCTGAGCATAGGCTGCAAATATGAGCTAAAATAAATTTTTGTGTGATCATCAATATGGTTATCATTACTGGAAAGTCTACTTCTCTCTTTGTATTCACCATCACATCTGGTGGATTTCTAACTTGAGACATTACAAATATTTTTCTTCAACAATTTGAAAGAAGCAAAAGATAGTGGTAAGGTTGTCTCACCTGATTCGATACTTTCTCTGGTCTCTTTACTGTGGGCATATTTCTGAACATGCTCATTTTCAGTTTCATCTTCAACTAATGGCTGCATCGCTGAACTGATGAAAAACATATGAGAAGAATGTTGCAACATCTTATTAATTTGTTCCATTGATTTATTGTGATTTTGCATCAGTGCAAATTCATTTTCCTCCACAATGATCTTAGAATTTTCTCTTAACAATTTAAACGCAGCAAAGCACAAAGGTATAGAATTTTCTTCAGCTGACCCAATACTTTTCTCTTTATAATTGTGATATGTAGGTTGATTTATCTCACTATACTGTTGAAATGGAACATATTCAATATCATAATCATCTTCATACTTGTCATATACATGTATATCACTGACACATGCAAGGTCATCTAATAAGAACAAACTTGGAACATCAACTTGTTCTTCGAAAAAATGATTTGCACACTCATCCTCTTGATTATCTATAAATGAGTACATGAAATAATCATCCCCTTGCTTATCATGGGATGGATCAAAAATTAAATCAACACCTCTTCTTCTAACAAGTGGAATATAATTTTCAGCACAATCAAAATCATTTGAAACCTCAAGAGGACCCATGATATTGTCGATTCTATGCTCAAGATTCCAATCAACTATTTTATGTTCATATTCACTTTCATGTTCTTGAGCATCCAACCCCTCTTTTTGGATCCGTTTACATGCCTGGATATTGTGTTGGATATCTTGGGCATCATTAAACATTTGCTGTAAGGACTTAGGTCTTCTTTCCATCAGGAGGAAAGACAAATATAGATGAAGAATTGTTGTAGGAGCATGGCAGCAGCTTCAATGGGTTGAATCTCTTCAGGAAATTTGTAGTAAATACTGGAAAACCTTCTACTGAATATAGAGATAGTTTCGTTTCTCTGCCATTCCAAGCCATGGAAATTTGCAAGTTGTAGCTCCAAAGATTTCTTCTTTCCCCAAAACTTTAAAAAAACATTCTTCAATTCTTCCCATGAGATAATTGTATCTGGATGCAAATGTCTAAACAAGTCTTTGGTGTCCCCTTTCAAGGATTGAGAGAAGGCCCTCATACAAACATCATCATGGTCAATCTCAAACAACTCTATAAAATGCGCAAACCCTTGGATGTGTTTTTCAGCTGAGATAACATCAGGATCCCCATCAAACACAGGTAGGTATTTATAGTGCTCAGGAGGAAAATCATGAAGGACGAGGTAAATTTAAGGGTATGTATCTATGCTGAGTCTTGGAGGATGTTGGATCAAGTACAAGAGGTGAAATATCAGCTTTGGTTTCATGAGGCTCATCAACCTGGTTATGGTCATCACATGGCCCAGATGGAATTTTTTTATCAAAATCAGTGATATAGTGAGGATATGCATATACAACTTTAAGCGGATGATATACAATTTCAAGACTCTCATGATCATCATTGGAATGCAGTAGATAAAGAAAAAAGTGTTTGGCATATTCAAGGAAGGAGCAGAGGTAACTTATAACAAATAGTAAAATGCTTTGGAGGAGATCCCATTTTAAGTACCTGTTTTCTTCCATGATGCCTTTTCATATCTATGTCAAGGCATCTCATATTCTAGTGGATCCTCTGAACTTCATTTGAAATTTGAGTGGAGTCGCCAATAACATTTTGGGATCTGGATTTTGCATTGAGAGTGGAGTTGCCAGTGAAAATTCAAATTTCTGGATTCTTCTACCAGTGGAATCACCTTCAAACTGATTTTTTGATGTGTGGAGTCGCCAGAGTAGGAAGACAACCAATATGTGCCTAAGTGTTTGTTTCTCTCAGACCTTAGAACTCAACCATGTTGTTCTTTCCTAGGGAAAATTTTTCAATTCGTCCCTAACAAAGGCGCCAGAATGTTAGCACTATGTAAATTTTGTCCGACTGAAATAGACAAACGACAGAGGTAATTGTTTCAAAAAGCTTTAGAGCTGAGGCACTAGCCTTCTCAACTCAGAGAGGGCTCTCTCGTTTCATTGGGTATATCTATGGAAATTGGTGGCTAGATTTGGTTTGTTTTGGGGGTTTTTAATAAAATTACTGGAAAAAAGAAGATAACATTTGGGCTATGGGGTCTGAAATAAATAGAACACATTATCAAACCTGAGAACTATTCAGAGGAAAAGGCTAAATCAGGTAGTGAGTCTGAGTTTATTTCTAAAAATTTTGCATGACATTAGAGGAAAAATAAATGCATAACTACATCAGAGTATTGCAGAAATGAATTCTAACTAAGTTAAGAAGAGAGAAACATAGTCTAAGTTGCTAAGCTAAGAGCATTAAATAATGAATTCTGGGCCTCTAAATCTCCAATTTAGACAAAAGGAAATGTAAATGAATTATATGATTACAGGAAATACGTACTATGAGGGGAAAACAAGACTCATATCACTACCAGTTAGAATCTTTTCATAAACAATCCAAAATCTGCCTCTGCATTTATATATTCATACTAGCCCCAAAATTTTACAAAAGTCTTCCTGCATAGAGGGCAGGCTCATCTTTCTCCCTCCTTTTCTATATCCTCGAGATAATATATATAGAGGAATTTCTTGTGGAATTCAAAACGTTCAGACTTCTCGTAATTCTAAAATTAGAGATGAGTTACAAGGAGGAATGATTTAAAATAACCGTTATCCTATTTTAAGGGGACTATTAGGAAAATATTTATCATATCTAGGCGCTTTTCTTCGACCGCCAATTGTCCAAAACATGTTGAGATGTACTTATTCCATTCTAAGAATTTATTTCAGCTCAACGATCTCCTTCTTCAGAGTGACCAACTAGGCCGATTGATTCTCCCCAATGTTTTCAGCCATTTCGGCCATGTTTTCATCTTCTGTCGTTTGCTTTGTTTCTTATTCACAGCTGGCCTATTGATGATTAGGTCCTTCATGATGGGATTTAGCCTAAATTATAATCTTGGTTCTATAGAGGTTCCGTATGGAATTTAGTTGCTAATATACGTGCAATTTCCCTTTCCTTCTTACTAGTAGATAAACCCGCCAGGTTACTTGAATGACCTGTTTGACTGGATATGGCTTGATTGGCCTTGTCCATGTATCCCAATATCATGGAAACCAAGATGTTCCTTTCATAAATTATAGATTCAATCTTACAGATGAGATGATACCCTCATACCTAAGAATCGGTAGTTATAGAGTTCCAATCATGAATCACTGACAGAGTCACTTACAAGTATGTTGGTTTACCATGCTTGGCTAATCCATTTCAAATGATTGGCTTTTGAGTTTGTTATATGGCAGAGTTCACCTGACATCATACGATTGTGAAGCACCGAATGAGTGAAGAGGGGTGATTTCGACCAATCGTCACCTGCCCCATGAGCGGTTGATTTGACATATTGAAACATGTGACATCGAGGCTTTGGTGAAAGAGGTTTCAGGAAAACCACATTTCACCCCAATGTATCTCTGGAGGCGTCATGCACCCATTTTAAAAACCACGATGGTTTTCCCCAGTTCGCCCTTACATGATTAAGTCTCATTCAATTTCACCACCCGATATGACCTCTAGCCGTTGATCTGGGTCATTTTACAATCAATGGTCTGTCGAGTTATGCCTTATGTGCCTCCACTATATCTTTCCATACGTCGCCAGATACTTCTTGGTCCTCTAAATTATCAATTCTCCAAACTATCATGCTTTCGTGACGATGTAGCTCTTGTTAAATTTCTGAGACTTGGATCTTGTCTGAAAATTGTTATGGTGATAACAAGACAGACAAGGAATAGAGTTATAGGGGGCTATGATTCCACAATAGAGGGCTCTTGAGGGACTAAGTGTTTATTCCTATTTTCTCTTAATACCCTTTTGTCTAAGGGAGGGGATCAGTTACGTGAACTTCTTGGGGAAGTCCAGGAGGTTCTTGTTTTCCCCACGAGGTTACTTAAACCTGCCTCTGGTCTGATGGGGGGGTTGGACTGATGAATTGTTTTTTGTTTTCCCATTCCCTCACTCATTATTCCCTCACACACTCCCATTCACACACTGCGTCTTGGCTTGGCAAAGGAAATGGAGTTGTTGAAGAACTTAATTATGAGATAGTTGGTTGTAGTGGTTGTTGGTGTGATCCAGCCGTGACCTGGGGCCTACATGTCTGAAATGCATTGGCATGTGCCTTGTTTTTCTTACAACTACAAGTCCTGAGAGTTCCATCATTGATATTATGGACCAGTTCTGTTGGAAGCCTTAGCGGGAAGGAGAAGGATTTCTTGAGGGACTGTGTGGAAGAGAAGGGTGGAGTTCCATTCTCTCGGGTGGCACAAGCTGGGTAGAATATAGTTGGGTACTTGGATTGTTTTGGGTGTTAGGAAACCTGTGAGAGCTTGAGAGCTGTCTGGTTTGGGAACCTAATTACACTCTGGAACCGTCCTTGTGGATTCATAGCCCTGGCTCGGGGGTGACACTGTTGTTGGGATTTAGCACAACAATGTCTATGGTTGGGTGGAACTTCCTTGGTCTGCAGCCAGTCAGTGTCGTATTTCATAAAGATAAGTTCTCTCTATCGTGATATTTCTATCTGTGTATGAATGTATTCTGTTGTGTAGTTTAATTTTCATTTACATGTATATGAATGTATTTCCGTTGTGTATATTTAATTATTGTTTAACATAACATTTAGATCTTGCATGCTTGTTGGATATTGTTGTGCATGTCATTAAATATGTTATCTTATGCATCCTTAATAAATAAATAAGGTCAACATGAGAAAGAAGTCCAAGGGCGGGCTTGTAGGTAGCGTACCTAGCCTGTGGGTGGCTAGGTATGTTACAGTGTCAGATTTAAATATGCATGAATTGATGATACGGGAGGGTTTCCAAACTCAAATATGAATCACACACCCACTCTATATATCCAATCACGACCTCATTTTGTTTGAACTTTCTTGGATTAATGTCGCGGTGCATGGAACTCCCAACAATATACCCATCATCATGGTCGTGCTCTTT
Organism: Picea engelmannii; assembly: GCA_009831015.1. NCBI lineage: Eukaryota > Viridiplantae > Streptophyta > Pinopsida > Pinales > Pinaceae > Picea > Picea engelmannii. The sequence goes on along the minus strand of ML792120.1, from coordinate 111,983 downwards.
ATTTTCATCTCCTATGTTGTATAAAACCAACATCATGCCAATTAGGCCCATGTG